>JACGAQ010002488.1:0-40424 GCA_014119065.1 Orius insidiosus
ACCCAAGGACCGCGGATTTCGCCGGAAGAGGAATAGTTTCAAAGGCACCAAAAAGGCAATCAACAAAATTTTTGAGCCGATCAAACGATACAAAGGGGCTCAATCCGGAAAGGTCGGTCAATCTATTAATTATTAAAACGCTTTTTACATCCACAGAAACGGCGATTTCGACCTTTTAAACTAATTAAACCCCACCCTTTTCTGAAAACATCGCCCTTCATAGGATAAAACAGATGAACAATTTTACAACTAAAAAAATTCTAAACCTATAAAATCTTTTTGTTTTTTCCTGAAATCCCGTCAATAGTTTTTTTTTCCTGATTAATTAAACTCCTTGTTGATTAATAATTGGGCTACATGTTTCGCCTGGGATAAAACGGTGAACTTTGATGAGACCTTTACAATTGACCGAACACTCAACCTCTAGGTAAATTAAGCCATAACAAAGAGTCATTATTCCAAATGAGGAATGTTTACCTATGAAATTTTAATTGCCCCTGGGCGCGTGCTTTATGGAATTCACAGAAGAAAGTTATTGTGATACCCTCGAGAGATGGTTTTTGAGAATGGTCTTCCAGAACCGTAAGGGCTATTTTAACTAATGATCTTTTCGATCTTAAATTTCTCAGGGCGCCATTTTTTTCGGCTGAAAAACACCTTTCACTTCAGATTTGTGGGGCTACTGGACGGTTTTTTTCACCCTTTTTCAGCCCTATTCCTCGCTTATTTTTCTAAAGAAATCTCCTTTATGTTTTTCTTGGTTTTTGCCCTAGAAGCCCCAATTTTACCCCATTTTCGATAGTTTCACACTATTTTCGGGAAAGGGAAACCTATTTGTCTCTATTTTACGGACTTTTCTCAGTTTTTGGCCCAAAAACATAAAGGGGGGGCCATCTCTTTTTATCCTTTGGTCAATTTTTTCAAAGCAACTCTTTTCAACTAATTTTAAAGTGTATTCCTCAGTTTTTTCGGCCCAGAAACTGCATTTTATCGGTTTTTTGGGCGTTTTTCTTAATTTTTGCGTGTTTTCTACGGTATTTAGGATAGTTTCACTATTTTTCGGGCAAGGGGAACCTGTTTGTCCCTATTTTACGAACTTTTCCTCAGTTTTTTGGCCCAAAAATACCTCCTTTCTTTTTATCCTTTGGCCAATTTTTTTCAAAGGTACTCTTTTCAACTAATTTTAAAGTGTATTCCTCAGTTTTTCGGCCAAGAAACGCCATTTTTATCGGTTTTTCGGGCGTTTTTCTTAATTTTTGGGTGTTTTCTATGGTATTTAGGTAGGGAAACTAAATTTTTGTATGAGTCTTTTTCCTAGGAGCCAAATTTCGTGAAAATTGGGTGTCATAATAACTTGACATACGTTAAAAGAAAATCCTTTCTTTTGAGCATGTTCCCGTCGAGGCCATTTTTATTTATTTAAGGGAGTTTAGATTTCAATTTGTTAAGTGTTAGGCGCAGGTGAGGCTGAATATTAATCCTTTGTGCTTTTATTGCAAATTGACATCGGCTCAACTTTGTTGGCCCCACCCGTTTATCCTCTCAAAACCCGACATGTCAGACTAAGTCACAATCAATTGTTCAAACATAAATTCAATCTGGACCCCACAGAGTTTTGATTAACCTCATTTTCAATTGTTTAAATGTTGAAAAACGTCGGAAGAAATTATGAACGGACACTTGAAAGCGGCGATGGAATTCCGAGTCGTGTTATCAGAGAAAGGAGCGTGTAACATTAATGTTTAATTGAATTCCACACATTTCTGCTAGCCCGAACTCGGAACTGATCTACACAATCTCGACAACTCGATTTCAAAGAAAGGGCTTTCAATTCAAATTGGATTTTTTTTTTTCTCTAAATTAAAGCGAAAAACGATTTGTCAGTATTACTGGTTTAATTTTTGTCTTTAATAATTCATTCGAAGTAGCTCTTAATTACATTTCTAGGGATTAATTTGATTTGCGAGATATCTGAGTTGAGGGGGTTGAAATGCTGCGGTTGAAACATGGGTTTGGCGGAATCCCACTCGATTCCAGGACAGACAAGAGTGATATTTCAACTGGACTGCACTCAACGCCAGAATAGCAATTGAGCCATTGCGGGACTTTATTTTCCTTTTAGAAGATTCGATATCAAAGGTGCCCCCATTTCCTATTGAGAAGGCTACAGGGAAATTACTTAAGGGATTTTAAGAGCAATATTTTCCGCCTTTTCAGGTTTGGCTCGAGGAGATAGCGACCGGGAGTTTGCTAAGTCGTCGGGGGCTAGTGTGCCCTCAATATATCATTGCTCTTTTCAACTAGACGTCTACGTGATCAACGCTTCCCGACGAAACCTTTTTAAGGCGATATCTTTTACATAGTGCTTCAAACATATGATTTTTACATAACAATTTTTCTTATCGTTCAAAATGATGATATCCAACAATAAGATATCAAAAATTGATAAATATGAAGAAAAGCTACCTAATTTCAGAACGATTTCCTCGGTTTTTCCGATGCTACTTTTTTTCGGGATTAAAATCCGCACCTCATTATTGGTTTTTTAAAAATTAAATTCCCGCAGAATCTTCCAAATCTCTCGGAGATAGAGGCACAGTGAAAAGATAGAAATGACTGTGATAGAGGGAATAGCTCACCTGACGAGGCTTTTTAAGCCGAAACGCGTCTTGAGATACCCGTTATCATGGTCATTTCTTCCTCCATTATTGGTTATACAGGGTGTCCGGAAACACATGGCAAGCGTCTGGGAGAGTGTTAAAAAGTGGTTTTACGAAAAAAAGTTAAATGTAAACCCCCCTTAATTTAAATCAAAGAATTTGATGGTGTAGTTTAAAATCCGCCTGGATATACAGGGTGTCCCAGACACAACCTAACTTCGTTATTTCAAATGAGAACCCCTATTTTTATTTCAGATTCGTAATCTACGCAAAATTTCAAGTAGATTTGAGTACTCATATGACAATTTTGGACAACTTTTAAAAAATGTCAAAATTTAGCGTTTTTTGCGCTAAAATCCGTTAAAATTGACCTAGGAGACTCCTTTTTTTTTTAATTCCACTTATTTTTTCCCGAAGAATCCAACTGTCTCAAATTTGAGCATCTTTGCATTCTGCATCACGAGATTTCGTCGCTAATGGCCTTTTTTCAAGTTAGAACCCAAATTTTTAGTTCAGAAATGAAAATTAGCACTTGTTGAAAGGAATTTTTCTTTCGGACCACAAATTTGAAAGAGCTACAGCGTCTTTTGCATCAAAAATTAAAATTCCGTCAACAAATCGCTAATTTCCATTTTTGAAGTATGGAATTTGGAGTTAAACTTGAAAAAAGGCCATTAGCGACGAAATCTCGTGATGCTGAATGCGAAGATGCTCAAATCTGAGACAGTTGGATTCTTCGGGAAAAAATAAGTGGAATTAAAAAAAAACGAGTCCCTAGGTCAATTTTAACGGATTTTAGCGCAAAAACGCTAAATTTTGACATTTTATGACATAATTTTGCGTAGATTACGAATCTGAAATAAAAAATAGGGGTTCTCATTTGAAATAACGAAGTTAGCTTGTGTCTGGGACACCCTGTATATCCAGGCGGATTTTAAACTACACCATCAAATTCTTGATTTAAATTAAGGGGGTTTACATTTAACTTTTTTTGGAAAACCACTTTTTAACGCTCTCCCAGACGCTTGCCATGTGTTTCCGGACACCCTGTATACGTAAAAATAAATATTATTTTGAAAAAATTGAAGCAAAAGTCTTATTACAAAGGGAAACCACAATTTTATTTTATGAAGTGGAAAAGTTGGGAAAGCTAATAAATCAGAACATATGGTTAGACTGTTACAGATTTAATAGCAACTCCAAGAACTGATTTATGTCCATGTTATTTTTCAAAATCGATCCTTTTCCTCCATCCGTCGTGTCAAAATGATTGATTTATCAAATTTTTAACGATCACTTATTGTAAAGAAATTTTTCCAAAAGGTGGTGAAAGGAAGGGAAAAAAATCACAAACAGTCTAAGAGGCAAATTCTCACCGGAACGATCATCGTCAATTCCGCACTGATGGGCTCATCGTTATTTCCCGTGGTCCGAGAAAAAGGGGTTTGTTGGATAAATCTAAATGGGGTCTTCCATTGTTATTCCTCCCGGAGAGCTCGAAAAAGGGAGGAAGCGATTCCATTTGTCTCTTATCACGACGCCTTTGACGCCCCGAATGAATTTTCTCTCGTAAATCACTTTTAGTTGCTACCACAAAGATTTTTATTTTAATGATTAATGAAACAAGTTAAAAAGGTTTTTCAAAAATAACCCAAATTTTCCCTTTTTTTAAACACATTTTTATTTAAAGTTCGACACATTGAAAATCGCAATTAAACTGAGGTTGGTTAACAAATTCTGAAGCGTGCTCCAATTCGGGAAAAGAAGATTAAAGAGAAATGTCGATTTGTTCGAACAGGAGGAAAAAAGTTTTCTTCGCTTTTTACTTTATTGCGTCGTTCTTTCACGTTTTTCTCTTTCATTTGACTTTAATTTCTTTTTTTTTCTCTCTCTCTCTTGCTCTATCTGAGTTTAAGTTCCTTGAAAATCCTGACGTCTGATGGTTCTACGCTTCGTTAATTTTTTAAATGCGTAAAGAACCTTTGAAAAACATTAGACACTTAATTTGAAAATGATTATCGTCTTTTTGTGAAGAAAATAACGCAAAATTCATAGATAAAAAAAGTTTCAAAAACAAGGGTATTAGAAGAAAAAGAAGAATTAACGAGCAAAAGGGACGAAGACCAATCATGAGGTTGTCTGTGGTGCCGGCCGTCCCTCCTTTTGGATGTTTTTAATCTGCCTGCACCACCCTGTATAAAATAGTTGGTCATTGTGGAGAACTGAATTAAATTTCTAGCAAATAAATAAAAAAAGAAACTTGATTGAATCTTGTGACTTTTTTTTTGTGCAAAATATTGCCTCCGTAAGTCCATTTAAAAAATCTTTATTTTTATAAACGGTTCTCTCAAGTGCCTTAGACACTTCAAGAGTGTGTAGAAATAAAAATTGATTTCTCCAAATTTTTTTTTCTCTCCTCTTAAATAAAAAGAAAAATCTCTCGGCAGGAAATTGTATAATCAAAAATTTCCATTTCAACGAGTTTTTATGTATAAAATTAAAGACCGATTTTCTACGATGGTGGAATTTTTATGCATAAATTTTTTTTCTGTAATCCTTTGAAAATTAGATTAAAATTTCTTTTTTATATATATATTTCAAATAATATAAAGATTACTGTTTAATTATTAAAAGTCCATTCTACCGTTATACATAGGGGATTAAATACTTTGTTTCCGCTCACTGAAACATTAATCCTTAATAAACCCCAAACCACTCGATGACCTTTTTTCCCCTTTAAACTTTTTTTTTTTCGGGCTCTTTTCTCTCTCCGTAGATAAATAAGAGAGCCAGAACATAAATGAGGGGGAAGCTCCAACGGGGGTGATATTAAAACAAGAAAGTCCCTAATTAACTACGGGCTTCACAGGGAGCTTTGAACGGAAAGACTCACGAGAAGTCTTCTAAACGTCGGGATTCCCTTACCGCATCCTTTGTTTTCCATAGCAAATTTAATTGGTTATTAAAATTCAAGGATTTTTCTGTACAGATTTTAAAATTACATAATTTATTGTTGTTTTTCAGGAGGTGAAGTCGAAAGTTCAAGCATGTGGAAGGTGTTTGCGAGTAAATTTTCACATTTGGCCACGAGTAAAAGTGAAAACTCAACAGAAAGGTAAGAAAGGACAAAAAATGTAACTTTCTCAAACAGAAGTTATTGTGCTACCCGCGTAGGACAATAAACTGTAGGGTCAAGATCTTTTAAGTCTCCCTGTAAGGCCGTCAGTTACAATTTTTTCCACCCTTCACGGCTGTGTTTTTGAAGCTGTTTTTTGCATTTGTGGGGCTTTAATGCAAAAACTATGGCGAAAGAAAACGCCCATGTTTGCGATTTTTGAAGATCTGGAAATTCCGTTTTTTCCTTTTTCAACGTTAACACGTTTTTATCCAGTTTTTGTAACTTTTAATATTTTGACATCTGTTTTTATTATATTTCGTAAAAAAAGGATTCTAATCCACAGTAAACTCCGATGAATGGAAAAGGTTTCAAAAAACAAGAGAATATAAACTTTCACACCATAAAATTTGTTTTTTTATTCCTGAATCCACCTCTTAAACAAAAACAAATAAACGTTTATTTCATACGTGCTTTAAAGCCAGTTTCTCCCGGGCACGGAAAAGCGCTGTAATTGAAATTCGTATTTTAATCTAAAACAACGACATTTTCGTGTGTGAAAATCTCTTCACTGCTTTTTCCTCTCCCCCCATGAAACTGACTTGAGATATTATATTTGTGTTGGGAGACCGCGGTAAACAGCGTTGAGTAGGAAATATTCGAGGGCCGTTTCCTTCGGATAAAATGAGAACACCCTTTTCCTTTCGAATTTTAAATTAATGAAAAATAAACACAGGTACAACTCGGAGGCAAAGGTGTCCAAATTACGTTCATAAAAAAAAGTCAAAGAAAATTTTTCAACGTTTGAACAGTTTCTGTGGCTTCATTTTCTAGACGTCTACTCAAGTGGGATTTATGAATATTAAAAAAGAAGTAAAAAATGAGATACGAAAAAGAGGCAAAAAAATATTCTTTTCAGTCTTTTATAAAAATGGAAATTCGTCCGGAGGAGAAAACGGACTCCAAACAGTTGACGGCTACTCCTTTTTATATTGTTGGAATTAAATGAAATAAAGAGCACTTTGAATACATTTAATCTTTTTATTATTTTTCATTGTGAATCTGAAACTTTTAAGTTGAAAAGCGTTTTAAAGGTCTGGAGTGGACAGGGACTTCCTCAAAGTAGGGAAATTTAATAATTTTTCATGACTAATATGGACAAAAAAATGTTTATGTTCTAATTTTTATTGCGTATGTATTCCGCAAGGAACTTAATTTTACTAATAACCAAAATGTAGGAAGAAGACTGTGATAAGGGTATCTCACGACGCGTTTCGGCTTAAAAAGCCTCGTCAGGTGAGCTATCCCTCTATCACAATCATTCTTCTTTTCACTGTGAACCTATCTCCGAGAGATTTAGTAGACACAGCGGGAAGCTGGAAACAAACCGTTTCCCGGAAGCTCACCGCCGCCACCGTAGAAGAATGATTGTGATAGAGGGAATAGCTCACCTGACGAGGCTTTTTAAGCCGAAACGCGTCGTGAGATACCCGTTCACAGTCATTCTTCCTCCATTATTGGTTATTAGTAAAAAAAAATGTTATCATTATCGAAGTAGAAAAAATGAAAGTCATCACATCTGAAAGGCCATTCCAAATACCGTTTTTTGGAGGGTGCCACAATAACTTCTTTTTGAGGAAGTTAAAAGAAACTTCTCTTGTTTTGAGCCGAGTTTAGAGCAAAAATAAGGTCTGCGGAATCATTGGAACCAAATGTCAAACTTAGTTTTCGCTTTTTTTAAAACAGGGCAGATTTAATGGAATCCTTATATGGTGGATAGAAACTTAGTACTCAATCCGAGTTTGCGGATGTTGGGGGTTAATCAACTAAAGATTTAGAACGAAACTTTTCCACTATATTTCCCCCGCAATGATATTGTTCTTCCATTAATTGATAAAACTTCTTGGATTTTTCTAGCGGAGCGGTTTCGAGGAAGCTTCAGTGGGCGGAAGAGGAGAAACATCATGTCAGACACGGAAACACAAAGGGACCAGACGTGGTACGCAAATCCTTCAAGTTCAGCAGGACTCGTGCTATAGCGGGAACGAAGTTTTAGTCATAATAGGTGTCACCTGCCTTCTCAATTTCGCCTTCGTACTTCTCGTTATGGCCTGCGTTCATTACTGCAGCTCGAAAAACGAGAGAATACCAAGGTAATTTTGTTTCCCCCAATAAAAGTTCTTTCAAGCTTAAAAAATCATTTTATTTCAAACAATGCTTCTTTCATCTGAGTATGAAAAATGGAAAAATCCTCTGAAGACCCTTTCAAGAAAAAAATAAATAGAAAAGCTGGAAGGGGGGTCAAAAAAGGTAAAAGCTTGGGCAAAGACAGAATCTGTTTAGAATTTCATAACGCTGGCACTCCGGGAATTCAGTTTCCACCTGCTAAAGATTACAGGCGGTCTCAGAATTACACTTTCCACCTTTATAGTCTTTTACAATTATAAATTTATTATTTAAAAAATATTTATTATAAAAAATTAATTAAAATCATTATATTAATTTATTTGGTTAAAAAATAAGCCTGAAATTTTTTTTTCATGAGCCCTAAAAGCGTATTCAGAATAATTTATTTTATGTCGAATTTCCTCCCTTCGGGTACTTTTTAAGATGTTATAAATCTAGAAGGAGCCAATCCAAAGGCAGGTATGTGGTTTCACCGAATGGCTTCGTTGAATAAATATTATCCTGGCGACACCTTCCGAAATTAATGGGCGTTTTAATTAAGTTCTTGGGTGAAGCACCTATGCTTTATAAACAAAAAAGGGAGTTTTTTGGCAGCGTCGGGGCAATATGGTGAAAGGCTCCCGCTGAGCGCAGCTGCAGCTAAAAAGGAATGTTCCCAGGAGTTTTTTTGGTTTTTTGAAAAGAAACTAAATCAACTAAATCGTTGTTTTGGGTCAAAACGTTTCATCTAAAATTTTAATTTCTTTTCAAGGTTGGAGTCCGTTTTGATCGAAAGCGAATCGGACAGCCAAGAAAGCCGAAGAGATTGGGACAGACGTAACTCGCTTCTCTCTCTCCACAATCTACCGCTCTACAGACACAAAACTCCTTCCCATTCCATGGAGCAGTTATTGTTTTTAGATTAGTCAAAATTGGACGTTCTCAAACATCCTTTAGAACGCGTCAGGTTAACTAATACAACAGAAGAAAACGAAAGCTCCGTTTAAAAATAAAATCTAGAATTTGTATATTTTCGTACTTCTAGATAAAAACCTACATAGTTATGTGATAAATCTGTAAATATGTAACATTAATCTATTAATCTTATAAAAAGCAATAATTTTATTTGTGAAAATCTTTTTATAAAAAATAATATTCGTACAAAATTAGAATCTTAGCATTAGAAGTCTTTTATTTGTCTAAATATTGGTTTTAAACAAAAAGTATTGAACCAGTTAAGTGCCTTCAATGTGACCCTCTGTTTGTCCTCAATTTTTATTTATTTTTCCATACAAAGAGAAAAAAAAATTAATTCTAGGAACACTAGAGCCTTATGAAAAGGATAAAAAAAAAAAAGGTCGTTAAGAAGGCCATAGAGCCGGCCAGAAAAAGGTTGAACGTGTCTGCTCTAGATTCGATGCCATTAATACACTTTTTGTCGACATATCTCATTAATTTCTCAAAAAAGTAGCAAAAAATAAAAATATATCACTTTAAAACTCAGTTTTTTCAATTTCTGGTAGGTTAATAAAAATGGGGAAACAACGTTTAAAACAAAGTTCTGTAAATAAAGCGTATTTTTTAAAAAAGTTGAAAAACGTTTTAGGCACTTATAAAAATAACTTCAAGATATTTTATACCCAGCACGTCCTCAGAGTATCCTTTACTGGCCTAATGAAAATGCACTGTTCAATACATTTTTTCTAATACAGGTATTTAATGTTTATAATCTTCAAGTAGTTTTAGAACATGTTCTTTCAGAAGGAATATGGGACGAATTATTTAAAAGGAAGTTTTTATAAAAAATTTACTTAATTTATTTGTTTACAATAGATTGTGTATTATTCAAACGAAAATTTCAGAAGGGTAATAAATCTCATTATCATAATGAGAAGTCATTTGAATCGCCTTGAAGTAAATCTTTTCAACTGCAGGGAATTTCAGATTACCTGGTTTTGACATCTGGGTTCCTTTTAGTAAAAAAGAAGCACCTAAAGTAGAGGAAAAAAACCTTTTCATCTGTCATGCACCGACTGTTAGATTTGACTAAATAGTTAGTTTGATTTTACTATTAAAATATTTTTATAATAAGGTACTTTTTTTAAAATAGATTTTATGTTATTGGGCGTATTCATAGTCACAAATATGAATATTGAATGTTTTCATAAATATAAAAACATACGAGTAGATATTTAATAAAATTGATATTGTTGGTTGCCTTAAACATAATTTACAAAAATTATTTTACTTCAAAAAAATTTTTATTTATCATACTTCAGGTCTCGAAAAATTCTCAAAAATGCATCTTCAGATGCCTAAAAATCCACAAAAACGCGCGCAAACAGTTTTTTTTTCTAAAACTTCTGATTTCAATTTCTAGATTATTATTCATAAATTATTTCATAAGTTAATGTTAATACATTCTTATTCATATCTATAAATATGAATACGCTCTGGTTTATGTACAAACATAACCTGAAAAATATGTTACTACGTTCAGTAAAGTTATGAAATAAACAAATTTTCAACGAATGTTTTTCTTTGAATTCCTCAAAAAAAAAAATAAATAAATAAAAAAAAAAAACTCCTCAAAAAGGAGGATACTGTAATACTGTTAATTTCAAATGTCAGGGAGAATTTTTTACAAAAAGAGAAGGTTAAAATTTAAAATTTATTTAAACAAAATATACATTGAGTTTACAAAATAATTTCATGTTTGAAACTTCTAGTGAGTTCTTTATAAGGAAGAACGATCGAATTAAGAACTATGACTTCTGGTGGCACCTTGACACTACAGCCTAAAAAACGTAATTACCGAGATGTAAAATTTAAAAAATTACCTAAAATTGTGATTGAAGGATTTAGACGTCCGTCTTTATTGAATAAAGGAAGGTTGTCCATTTTGGCAAATGGTTTATTCGGATTGGGATCACAAGGTGTGCCCTCGACTCTGGCCCAATCTCCGATTTTAACTTGGCGGCCGACGATTGAATGGGTGACTAAAGTATGGCTTCCGATGGATGCATTGTCAAGGACAAGCGTATCTTTCAGTCGGACACCGGGGCCGACAGTGACGCCTGGACCAATACTAACGTTTGGTCCAATCTGGAAAAAAAATTTTCTTCATGTTTGAAAGTTAAACAATTTCTTACACAAGCAGACGGATCAACTGTGGCACTTTTATGAATATAAACATCACCAATGATATTCTTACTATTTTCTGTTAATCTGAAATAAATCTTCAATCATCTTATTTACTTTTAAAAAATGTATTACCTTGAGGATGAGTTTTTCTAAATAGTTGTAAGTAGTGCCGATTAGCATAAATCGCAGCTCCAGCTGTTTTGAGCTGAGACCACCATTTTGTGTAGTAAAAACGTAAATCCGTCCCGATCCAGCCAAAGGTGTCAAAACATCCTGTTCAAGCTGCATTGCTCCAGAATATTTACCAAAATCACCAGAACCACTGAATTTTTCAAATTATTTTTTATCATAATCAGTAAACTTACTCGTGAATGACATCTGAACACTTCTGCTTATAAACGGCGGCAAACGTCTCAAATAGTTGAAGCGAGCAGAAATAGACGCCACAATTGATCAGCGGCGAGACAAAAGTCGACGGTTTTTCGACATAATGCGTCATAATGTCGAGCGTCGGATGTTTAGCGACACAGCCGTAATTGAGCGTCTGCTGCTTGTTTGTTTCTGTAGCCATCATCGTGATTAAAGCGTTTTCTTTGGATTATGAAAATTCAAGATTTCAGCCAGAGGAAAATCAGCGCAAACGTCACCGTTAAGTATGAAAAAGCCTTCTGGGTTTCCATTCCTTTAATATTAATTAGTTTTTCATACATTACTTTAAATAATTAAAACCTTATTTGGTCCCTGAAGTGATACATTCCTCCAGCAGTTCCCAAGGAAGTAAATTCTTGAAGATACCTATTAAAATAGATTCCTTTAGTATAGCCTGTAGGGTAGTCAGGAAAAGCTTGATAAAAATTGCAGAAACACAGAAAGAAAGCCGATTTTAGGGGTGCTAGCGACATGCAAAAACTGGCCATCTGTTGGGGAAGAAATGAACTACGTGATGATTGCATCACTCGTCGCTTTATGTGCTTTGCTGGGTGCTGTGAGCGGTCGGGGAGAAGTGAGGGGAAAAGTGCTGCGCCAGTAGCGCAGAGAATCCGGCGTCAGACGCGGTCTCGAAAGGGTTAAGTTTTTTGGACTTCAATAAATGATTCTTCTGCTTCTAGACAGATAATCCCTACTTTTATAGCATATTCAGTAGTCTTCCTCGGTTTTTTGCCAATGAAACCACATTTTTCAGGATTTTTGGCAGGTTTTCTTGGTTTTTTGGCAGAGAAGCACCATTTAAACAGAATTTTCAGGAGTTTTTCTTAGTTTTTAGACAGAGAAAACCCCATTTTTACATGATTTTTAGGAATCATCCTCAGTTTTTTCTCTAAATCTAAGGGCCTTAGGCCAAAAACTTAGCGTTTTTCCCAAATATCAACAAAATTTAGTTTGCAATACAGATGAAATAGGGTTTTTAGGATATTAGCAATTTTGATGCCCAAAAGAACTATTGATTTTAACATTTAAGTTCCTAGCATATTGAAAAAATGGCGAAAAACGAAGGTATACCTGATAGACTTCCCATATTTTTGACCCATTTCAGAAATGAAGGCATCGAGGTCCCCCGAAGGGTAATACCCAAGAACCAAAATTTCTTTCAAATCTGGGACCAAGGCACAAGCTTCAATATGGTGCTGGATCATCGGCAAACCGGCCACAGGAAAAAGTGGTTTTGGCACATCCAGAGATAAAGGGCGAAACCTTGTCCCTAAAAAAAATTTATAAAAAACTAAAAACGGTATCAAAACTTCCCAATACCTTTCAGAGGTCCTCCGATTAAAATCACAGCTTTCAATGACATTTTTTAAAAGGCTAATCTACTGTCTACGTTTTCAAATTGACGTTATCTATCACAGCCGGTCACCTTCAATATTGCTTAGCACGCACTTTACTATCAATAACCAATAAAGACTTTCAAACATTAATTGTTCAACAGTAAATTACATACAAATATATATTAGATTAAAATTTCATCATTTTTCGTCGAAGTTTTCAAAGTAGCCATTGGGCTTTGATAACGTAAATAAACAAACAAGATAAACATCGATTTTCTTATTTTGTACTTCGTATTCTAAAAAAGGGAAAGAATAACAGACAATAATGAATCCCTCAAAAAATTTGAAACTTATAAAATTCTCAAGTTGAAATGGAGAAATTCTGATTATTTTATAAAGCAAAAACGTTATTTTTCAAATGCATCGATTCATTCGATATGTTTTAAGGTGAAAGTGGGAGGTTCTGTCAAGAGAATTTCTTTTGACGTTCCAGTTTCTGTCAAAAAATCGGAGAAATGTCCCGCTAGTGATTGCACCATTTTAGAACATGCGTTGACATTCGTTTTTCTTATTAAAATAATTGTTCAATGCGATTGGTGATGTCGAAAATTATTGATTGGCATTTTTGTTTACGCTCAATTAAAAAAAAAAAAAAAAAGTTGTCAACATGTCCTCCGTCCACAATGGAACTTCTAATGTGAGTGTACACGCCCACTTGTTACTTTAGATTATTCAAATTAATTTACAATGGGATTGTTTAATTAATTAGTAATTAATGATATGAAGAATCGATGTTACCAAAAATTGGGGGAAAATTCATATTTGTCTCAAAATTAAAGACAAATTTTTTTGTAAGCTGGATAGTATGCCTATTTTTGAGTCTAGGAACTCTTCAATTTGATTCTATACGCCTTTTTGCATTGGGAAGAAAAAATTCTTAAGTTAGGCTTATTCATATTTTTTTGTATTCATACTTAATATATAACTCTAATCAAAAAGAAGAAAAGAATAGCATAACAAATAGGAAGAACACTTGCTATTTAAGTATGCTATCTCTTTGTTTTTAATTTCTCAAAAATTCATTCCAATGTAATTTTGTAGGGGCATAGCCATTCTGCAGAATCGAATAAATTTCAAGTGATTGACCCAAGATTTGAATGCCCATTTGTCTCACGTGCCTCAAAGAACCATATTTGACCACTTGCGGCCATCGATTTTGTCAGCAATGCATTCTGATGTGGGTTGAGTAAGTACTTAAATCAATTCCTTTAAAAATATTTCATTTAAAAATCGTTTTTCAGAAAAAAAGGAAGTATTTGTCCTGTGGATGGCACTGCCTTAAATAAAGAGACCGATCTTTTTTTGGATAATTATACCAAAAGAGAAATCGCTGATCAAATAGTCAAATGTCCTTATCCTAACTGCAAAGAAATTAGTCGTTTATTAGATTATGAACAGCATTTATTTCAAATTCATGAGGTACGGTTTTCTGCTTATCATTTTTATTAATTAGAAGAAATTTCAGGTTTCAAGCCCAAAAACATCAAAGTCAAATAATTTTTCATTCGATGGGGAAACTGAAGACGAAACTTTATGGTCATCTCCTTCAAAATATCAGTCCAAAGCTGACGAAGCGACCAAATTATTAATTAAGTAAGCAAGATAATGTTTATATTTTTTATACTTTTTTTTTTTTTTAGATCTTTGTTTGAAAGATTAGTCATTCTAGAACAGAAAAGTTTAGAACAAGAAACGCAGTTGCAAATTGCCAAAGAAAAAATTGTAGAAATGCAAAATGACCGCTTAAAATTTGAAGCGGATTTGGCACTTAAGGTTTGTAATGGTACATACGTATGGCATATTCCAGACGCCAGAAGTAAGATTAGAATGATGTGCAAAGATTCAGCCAATATGTTTTACAGCGATGGTTTTTATACTTCTTATACTGGCTACAAGTAAGCATAAAATAAAGTACTGTAATTTTACCTTTTTGTTAATTAGATTTTGTGCTCGGATTTACGTTGTGCCTCAACAAAAGTTTCTTTCGTTGCTCATTCATATGATGAAAGGCGACAACGACCATGCCCTTTCTTGGCCGTTTTCTGGTCGAATAAGCTTCACGTTGATCCACCCTACGAAACCTGAAAACTCGCTTAGAGAAACGATGTGTTCAAGGCCTGATATCGACGCTTTTAAACGTCCCAAAAATAATATAAATACGAGAGGTTTCGGATATAACGAGTTTATATCGCTGAGCGATCTCGCATCTCAAGAGTTCCTGAATGGAAGCGATTCTCTCACTATCAAAATACAAATAAACGTTGTTTAATTTTATATTTTAAGACTTTTTTAATCTTAGTTTATGACTGAAATTCACACAATTTACATTCCGTCCAAAAGGATCTCAACTGATTGGTGATGTTTTCAAATTAGGACAATAAGTCCTTATTATTTTTGATTATTTTTATTGTCTCACTTTTGGGCTATTAAGGTTTGTGTTTTATTTTTTAAAAGCCCATAATAGTTGTTTTGTTTAAATAAATGTTGTTTCTTGCCCATTTTCTTTTAAATAAACCCTCATTTAATAAGTACGTTTGAAAGTTTGTTCAAATAAGCAAGAAAATCACGTAAATAGGTGTTTCTCTGCAGAAAAACTAAGGAAAAATTCTTGAAATTTGGTGAAAAAGGAATCTCATGCAACAAGGAAAGTGACTGAAAATCTGGTATTTTTCTTTTTTCATTATATCGCCCCATCCTACGAATCGTCGTCTATGAGCTTGAGAATAGCAATAAAATTACTCACATAAAAATTTATTAAACTGAAAACATCCTTAATTGAAAATTAAATTTTAACCACAATTATTCAGATTCTGATTCTTCAGCTTCTTGAAGCCATTTTATGAATGGCTTTACCTAGAAAAAAAAAACATAAATTCAAGTTTAATTTTTAATGTATTTATTACTTTTTCCCTTATTTCCATTTCTACTTCACCGCCATCTCTTGGATTTGTGAACCATTTAAGCACTGATTCTTCGCTTATGATGTCTTTTTGATAAAGAGCATTCAGAAGTTTCATAACGTCATTTCTAAAACTAGGATTCATTTCTGCAACATCCTGAAAAATAAAATTCAAACCATAGAAAAAAAGGTGAAATAAAATTATTTACCTCAATGGCATTCAAACAGTCAGCCATAGCACTTTCGTTTTTCATATAGTTTACAAAAAGTGGCATAAAATATTTCAATTTGAGCCTTATAGTTTCCCAACTTAAGTCATCTTTTATCATAAGAATGGCTTTTACGACGTAATAGTTAACTTCGTTGACAGTCACGTTATAAGCGTACCTTGACGAATTTACTTCAAGCACAAGATTGTCACAAGGCACTTGCTCTTCATAACCTCTAAGAAGAGAATCAATAACCTCACTATAAAACACTAAAAAATAAAACGTTACAATTTTTATAGGAAAAAAGAAACAAAAAATAAATTTTTAAAAAATAAATCTATTTTTGCACAAAATACCAACAAAATAATACTTTAAAATTTAAGATCTGAACAACAAGGAGAGGGAAGCATTAAAAGTAAAAATTTGCTAAAATAATCAGTCCTTGATTTTAAAATTGACATTAAAAAGAAAGAATAAAACAATAAAATAAGAGAAGCTAAGGCGTAATAATTACGATTTGTATCATCTGGAATTGTGGAACCATGTTCGGAGCCCAGTTCTTCGCTGTCTGTTTCTTCTTCGCTTTCAACAACGGTTCTTTTCTCAATGTTAAGACCTTTCCATTCATCACCAGGTGCTTCAGAATCGGAATCTGAATCTTCTTTTTCTTCCATGTACTCATATGCTTTTGAGCCAAACGATTCACCTAGAAAAAATGTCAAGTCGACGAATGATAATGGAAGAAAATCACCTGATGATTTGGTACACTGTAAACGGCGGTTTGAGATCACTTTATTTTTGTCGATTTCAACACCTGGTCCTAATATGCACGAAGTGAGTTTAACTCCAGTTTTTAAAATGGCGCCTTCACCCAATACACAGTGGTCAATAACGCATCCATCCTGTAAACATTAAACTCAAAGATATTTCTAAAAATAAAACTTACTTCAATTTTGACATTTGAAAATAAATGAGAGTTTGATATCAATGCATTACGCCCAATTTCACAATTTTTCCCAATGACAGACGAGTTTAATTTTGAATTTTCTTTCAATACGCTTCCTGCTCCAAGAACGACATCTTCACAATATGGCAGTTTCTAAAAAAAAAATGTTTTAATTAAATATAATAAAATTTCATCCATACTTGGAAAGAGTGACTTTTTCTTGAAGATAAATGTTATTCCTTTTAAAATTATAGGAGTCATCATAATTTGTGTCTGGGACGACTGGATAAGTCCATCGATGTATAATGTCGTGGCTGTAAAAAAAAGTACATCTAGAGCAGGCCCAAAAAAAAATCTTTTCTGGAGTTTCCTAGGTTTTTTGACAGAGAAACCCATTTTTAAATGATTTTGGAAGTTTTCTGAGTTTTTTGGCATAGAAGCTGCATTTATAAAGGATTTTTAGGCGTTTTCCTAGGTCTTAAGACAGAGAAACCCCAATTTTTTCGGATTTTCAGTTGTTCTGGAAAAACTTTGGACGGCCGGCAACAGGCAACCTCGGTAAAGACCAATTATTTCCTCTTGACCCATTCGAGACCGTGTCGCCGGATTCTCAGCGCTACTGGCGCAGCACTTTTCCCCTCACTTCTGCCTGACCGCTCCCAGCGCCCAGCAAGCACAGAAAGCAACGAGTGATGCGATCATCACGTAGTTCATTTCTTCCCCAACAGATGGCCAGTTTTGCATGTCGCTAGCGCCATGGGACGCGAAGGTATTAAATATCTTAGAGAGGCTTCCCGCAGTTCCCGCAGGGCAACTAAGTCGCCTGCGGTCTCCAAGCGATGCGCTGGCAACTGCGGTCTTGAAAGGGTTAAGGGGTTCGGAAGACTATTTTCCAGAGGCATGGAGGGTTTTACAATAACTTCTTTTGAGGAAATTAAAAAATTTAAATATTACCTGATATAATGATAATTTTGCCATGAAGATACACAAGCCGCATATTCACTTGAGGCATTACGTATGAATATAATGTGCTTGCAAGAATTTCTTCATTAATAAGAAGACCTCGGACGAAATCATCACGTGTTTGAAAATCGAAATTGTCGAAAACAGCGGAGGAGTTGTAATTGAGCAAATACTTATTTTGGAATCTAATAGATCATTCCGGATATCAACGTCGCTTTGCTCAAGAAAATATCCTTTTAAAAAATGATGAAAAGTCGTAATAACAGAACTTACGACGAGCACGTTGAATTTTTTGACATTTGGTCCCCTTTGATGGAGAAGAAGTCTATTGGTTGATTTATCGACAGCTAATAAAACTTCGTCATCATCGCTTTTGGTTTTTCGTCCACATTCTTTATAAACGAGCGTCATGCTACACCTTTGTCCGTTTTCTGTACCTGCTGTAAACAATTTTGTAAATTTAACATTTTAAATAATATCTACATTGTGAACTCTAAAGCTGGAAGAAGTTGAACATTCCCGATAATGTCGCCAGTCAAAAGAATAAAATCGCCTCTGATTAACGCTTTGGCGTCAAGATCTCTCATGGCATCTCCGACAGAAGCACACCCATCCGACACAACAACCGTCACCACCATTCTCCCCCATTTTTTCTTCCTAAAACCACTTTATCGCAGAAAACAAAAGAAGCTTGAAACTTACTCAACAAAGCTTTTAATCCTATCTGCATTAACTGTGCAAAAAATGATTGTCTCCTGGACTCTAGACAAGGAAAGAGTCTGCAGAGTGTAATCCAATAAAGGCCTATTAACTACAGGCAGTAGGCACTAAAAATTTAAAAAACACAATATCATAAATAGATTACTTACAGGAATATCACAAGCTGGGAGAAAGTTACTTCCATAACAATCTGCTATCACTACAGCCTGAATGACCTAGCGACACTTTAGCATTCTTCTTTTGCATCTTGTTTTTAATTTAGAAACACCAAATTTTCTTTTCCATTTGTTGTTAAATGTGCAATAGAAGAAGGTTCCACGTACAGTGACCCTCGTTGATAACCCTCGTTGTAACCGTCAATAACCTAGTAGTTAAAAAATATCGTGTTGATCTTATTTTTTGTATTGTAGGAGTAAAAATGTCGTGAAATTTTGTTGAAGTTGTGCCCGGTTTACAATGTTGTGTTTAGATCATTTAGAGCCGTTTCTGGGCTCGCACGTGGTCAGATTAGGACGTTCATGTCGCCGAGTTTCGCCTGCACAGATGCATGGGAAAAGCGGCTGAAAAGTAAAATAATCTCCCAGGTGAATCTCGAGGAGATGTACTGCGATCTCGAAAATAAATACGGGGCGCAAAAAACAGTTTCGGGTGGACATCGATATTTTTAACAGCATCAACTCAGACAGTCATATTCAAGAAATGGAGGATTTGATTTATAAATTAGACTGAGCTCTCAAGCTAGCAGTATTCTACCTTCGACTCATCATGCTTTTAGAGCTTTCATAAATTCGGCGACCCCGAAGATCTTATGAGGATCCTAGACGATCGACTTAACTATGGCATTTTCCCTGATGATCATACCCTTATTTTTTGATGGATGACTTTATAACAAGAGTGATTTTAAAAACGCGGCGAAGGTGGCATGTTAATATGCTTCAGGAAAACTTCAGTAACCCTTTGATCAACCACATGTCCATATAGCTGCCACAAATATCTGAACCCACGAATGGTCGCCTGCTGAAGAACCTGTCGATGATGGTGAAGAAGTCCGCGTTCGCGTCAAATACCTCAGAAACCCTTATTTTGATGGACATTTCGATCTCAGAAATCCGAACGACCTACTTGGAAAAACCCTTCTTTTAGTCGGCAGAGAATTGAATGATATCAGCCATAAAATCCTAGGAGCTGTTCTTCATTCTAATACGACGTCGCACAAAAATCAATAGAAGACGCCATTCAAAATAAAAACGACGTCCATGAAGTTTGTCTCAAATTAGCCTTGGATCATTTAAAAAATACCCATCAAAGAGGGCGAGGAAGGAAACGAGATCAAATCAATAAACTCAATGACATCAAGTTTGGAGAACTTGAAAACCAAAGTTAACATATTAGCAGAAGATCCTTTGATTAAAACTGAAGAAAAGAAAGTATCGTCAAACAAACTGAAGAAGAGCTCATAGCAAAACAAAAAAAGTAAAATTTTTTTAACTGTAAAAATAACTGATTGTAATTCTTTTCAGGTTTACGAAGAGTGGGAATCGATGCGTGAAGAAGTCCTTATGAAACTCGAAGAATTAAAACGTCTCGCAAGGATCAAGCAAGTTGAGGAAGTCAAAGAACAGCTGGAGAGAACGAAGAGAAGCTTTTCTTTTTCGAAAATGAAGACCAGTTGGATCTTAAGATTGAAAATAAACGAGTGCCTCTTCCCAGAAAATGGTACGGGAAGAAAAAGAAGAAGAAGTCCGTCGACGTTGAATACGTCCCTCCTGAAATCATCAAAAAGAGATCGACCTCTCTGTAGTTTTAAAGCTAGTCTTTCGTTAATAAAGTTTTTTATATAAAAAATTCTTCATTTATCTTTCTCCAAAACTTCCATATGTTTAATCATAAAATAAGTAAAAAGTATTGAATAAATAAACATGCAGAAATCAAGCATTTCGAGCAAAACGTTTCAAAATAATATGATGAATTCTATCATCTTGAAGAAAAATGCTCAAAATGGAATATTAAAAAATATTTTTAAGTATCAAGGTGTAGAAAATGGATCTTCGCCCAGTCAGGCATCACGGAACGGGCATGAGCAGCCCTTTCTCGGTACGACCGGAAAAATGATTACGTTTGCGTGAAAGATCGGACCAATAGTACGGCCGTAGCGCATTAAGCAAAACGACACGTATCTCCCACTTTTGCGAGAACTACAAAAAGAAGATTCTGAGAAAATTTGAAGAAAATCGGACGGAAATTACAGCCGGGACGTGTTCCGGAATGGCGACGACCGGCCCCAGGCCCTCATGATTGGTAAAGATCAATAATCAATTTTCTTCACTGGTGTCTGAAGAACTTTCCAAAAATTATGTAATACTTCTCTTTGTGAAAGGGCGCTGGGCGAGCAGAGTCAAACCCTACAATTCAATGGAAAAGCCAACCCCAAAATATTCTTGTCTGGACAGGTCGGAAAAGTTTCGAAATCCTATTAATTACCTTGAAATGTGCCTAGTACGGACTTAGTCGGATTAATTGCTGTAAAAGGAGCTTCAAACGCTAAAACGGTAGATGCACTACTTACCATCTTCGATGTCTACATCTTCCTGAAAGCGAAGTTATTGTGACACCCTCCATTGCAAGGTCTCTGGGAATGGAGAAAGATGATTAGTGATCATTAACTTGTCTGTGGTGCCGGCAATCCGTCGCATTTTTTCGGAACACTTCTTGGCCTTTTTCATCAGATTTTCAAAAAAAATTTCCTTTCGGAGTTAGCTTGTTTCCTTGCTCCCAAAGAACGAAGAACCGGTTTTTTTCGGTATTTTTTTTAGAATACATAAATTTTTCTTCATTACCTTCATTTGAATGCTTTTCCGTGAGTTACAAATTTTTTGCCTTCCTCATTTTTATAGCGTTTTTTTTCTCTCACTCTTTTTTTTACATTCAGGAAACTTATAAAAAAATATGTATATATAAAACTCGCAGGTTTTTTTTGCTTCATTTGATCACAGTTTTGTCTGGTCAGTAGGTCTTCAAAAACTTTTAAACCCTTATTTAACACAGTTTACTGTTGGTTGGAAAATGACTGCTTTCGTTCTAAATTTTGTTTTATAAAAAAAAAGTTTTCCTGTAGACAGTGAAAAAACAAAATTCTTGAAAAATCATTCCAACCAACAAATGATAATTTTAAGTGTTAATTTTTATATAAACAGTATCGTTGAAGAAGAAAAGATTGCAGTTTTGCGAGAACGCTAACCCCCCCTCTCCTGTTTCTTATTTTCCAGGTGGGAGCGAAAGCGGAGCTCGTTCGAGGTGCCGCGGAGATTCCAAAACAGAACAGAAGGTGCTTTGTAACCGTCTTGCGCTCTTTAAACACGCGGCTTCGGTCGATAGCAGGGTCACTGCCAGACCTGAGTAAGTCAGGTCAGTGTTATCAGTCGTCCCCGAACTGTATCAGCGAAGAGGATGATCGGAGCCGACTCAGAACCGCAGATCGTCCCCGTCGACGCGACCTACCTTTATTACTATTTAGCGATCGGAGGACTTATTTCCGTCGTCGTTGCCTATGTCACGATCGATTTAAACTATTTTATACGGCTCGGTGTAGTCGTCGCCAGAGCAAGATTTTTCAAGAAAAAAGCACATGTACTTGACACCCTTACCACTACCGGTAAGTCTACATTTACTTCTTTCGAAGGGTACACATAAACACTTTGGTTTAAACAAAGATTGCAGTTTTGCGAGAACGCTAACCCCCCCTCTCCTGTTTCTTATTTTCCAGGTGGGAGCGAAAGCGGAGCTCGTTCGAGGTGCCGCGGAGATTCCAAACAGAACAGAAGGTGCTTTGTAACCGTCTTGCGCTCTTTAAACGCGGCTTCGGTCGATAGCAGGGTCACTGCCAGACCTGAGTAAGTCAGGTCAGTGTTATCAGTCGTCCCCGAACTGTATCAGCGAAGAGGATGATCGGAGCCGACTCAGAAACCGCAGATCGTCCCCGTCGACGCGACCTACCTTTATTACTATTTAGCGATCGGAGGACTTATTTCCGTCGTCGTTGCCTATGTCACGATCGATTAAACTATTTTATACGGCTCGGTGTAGTCGTCGCCAGAGCAAGATTTTTCAAGAAAAAAGCACATGTACTTGACACCCTTACCACTACCGGTAAGTCTACATTTACTTCTTTCGAAGGGTAGTACACATAAACACTAAAAATTGGTTTCATAATCTTAATATCTCTGTCTAGGAGTTATAATTTTTTAAAAAGGTACTTTCAAGAAAAACACGTTTTCCAAGAACCGTCAATTCCCTTTGTATTTTTGACTTTCAAAGGTCAGACTTATAAATTAGAAAGAGAGATAGAAAAACTTGGATCCCACATAGTTTTCAGAGATTGCTAGATAGTTGGAATTTGCTTGTTAGTTTCTTAGCTATTTTGATTAAACTTATGTGAATGGCTTCCCTTTGAAATATTTCTTTAAAAAATTTTTTTTGCCAGTTTTACCGGATCACATTTTTTACGTCCGATTCATGCGTCATCTGTAAATTTCCATATAAACGCCAATCTTTCTAGGCAAATCGGAAGGCTTTTAAGTATCCGCAGAATAGTTCGTGAAACTGATTTTTGAATGAAAATTGGGAAAATAAAATTCGGTAAATTTCGTAATTTTTTTTTTCTTGTTTCTTGGCTTTGGATTAGATGGCGTTGGGCCAATTTGGAAAAGATACATCATGACTTAGTTAACAGCAAATGATAAACCCTTCCTTAACATTTTAATTACATTTACATTTTAATTTTATTGCGTCTATATTCCGCAAGAAGTTGATTTTACTATCAAACAATTAACCAATAATAGAGGAAGAAATGTCTGTGATAACGGGTATCTCACGACGCGTTTCGGCTTAAAAAGCCTCTTCAGGTGAGCTATTCCCTCTATCACAATCATTTCTATCTTTTCACTGTGGACCTATCTCCGTCCGGCCGGCTGTTCAAAGTTGAGATAGGTGTAGACGCATAGTCGACTTCACCCTACGTGGTCTACAAAGCCCTTTTCCAAAAGCCCGACAAGTGAGGGTAAAAGAATAACGTCTATAGTAAAGTTAAAAATTTAAAAATTAAAAAAAAAAAAAAAAAAAAAAAAAAAAAAAAAAAAAAAAAAAAAAAAAAAAACACACATTCACAAAGTCTAAAACTTCGTAGGAAATTTTAGAATTTTGATGAAATTTATAGGAAGTGTTTATGAATTTTTTAACACAATTTACCCCATTACATTTATTTTTAAAAATCATCCTCAAATTCATGAACAAAAAAGTTCGAACTTGCGATAAATTTTAATCCTAATTTTTTATTTTACTAATAACCTATAGGAGGAAGAATGACTGTGATAACGGGTATCTCACGACGCGTTTCGGCTTTAAAAGTTCACAGTGAAAAGAAGAAATTGTGATAGAGGGATTAGCTCACCTGACGAGGCTTTTTAAGCCGAAACGCGTCGTGAGATACCCGTTATCACAGTCATTCTTCCTCTATTATTGGTTATTATTACTATTAGTAAAATCAAGCTTCTTGCGGAATACATACGCAATAAAATTTTAATATCAACTAATTTTTTATTATATTTTAAAGAAATTTCTGGAAATTTTCATAACAAAATATAAATTTTATTAAAATCAATAACAATTTTAACAGCAAATTATTCATATTCAAATGTGAATATCTTTGGATTTATGAAAAGGTTCACATTAAAAAAAATTTGAATACGCTCAACTCTCTTTACCTCTTATTGAATTTATCTATTATTTTATGCAAAATAATTTTATCACTTATCAGTAAATTAATAAATGTGCATAATTCATGGCAAGTAAGATTAACTATTTAAAAAGTTCTCCGACTTCAATTATTTTTACTTACGTCGTTGGAATGAAAAAAGAAGTTGGTCAAGGTTCCTCGATCATTTATTAATCCAGTTATCCAGTATATTATGCAGTATTTAAAGTTTAAGTGTGTTGGGTTTTCCCGATTTATCAGAAAAAGTTCAATCTTTACGTTTATATTGTTTTCCTTGTTTTCTCTCCTCCGGAACCGATTGACTTTTTCCGGTGCTTTTTCAATGCTAAAGTTTTTTTC
Source organism: Orius insidiosus (assembly GCA_014119065.1). Lineage (NCBI taxonomy): Eukaryota > Metazoa > Arthropoda > Insecta > Hemiptera > Anthocoridae > Orius > Orius insidiosus. The sequence continues at coordinate 24,758 of JACGAQ010002488.1, forward strand.
CTTTCTGTTTCCATGTTCAGGATTGATCGGACTGAATGAGTTGAATGGAAATGGACGTGTTTTAATGGCTCCTTTTGTTTATATGATAAAGACATATATAAGCTCTTTCTAGCACGAGGAAGTGCCATCAAACTTCAAGGTGAAGACGTGGGCCAATCTGCATTCTAAGGCAAAAACGGAGACCACCGGACCTGCTAAGTAAAATCCTTTTAGCGATATCTTTTTATCGTCATTGTTAGCTTTTTTAGTGTTTTCTTTAAAAATTAGACCTGGAAACCTCACATAAAAAACTTATATTTAACCCAAAGCCCTATAAATTCATCCCGTTTTTCCTCTGGAGTTTCTTGGCTAATGTTTTGAAATCGTTAAATGACCGCGGGGCCGTAATTAAAATTCAAGTGACGAACTAGTGGAGCAATGAAACTTCTTTCCGGTCATTTCGCGCTTCCATGCGTGCGCGGTTCTGAAGAAAAAGTCGAAAAATAGGATTTTACGCCATCGATTATTCAACTTGGATCAGTCTAATTTAACTGGCATGTTTTGAAATAGTGGAAAACCTTAAGGCTGTAGGTGGGCTTATTTGATCTTTAAAATGCGTTTTCAAGGAGAGATGTGCCACCTGTCATTACAGCTTCTCCAAAAATAACGATGACCTAATATTATTTCTTAATATTAAAGTTGTTATACCCTCGATGAACGATTTTTTAGGGTGCTCCAGAGGTAAACAGGGCCTGAAAAAACCCGTCAGCAACTCTTGTAGGGTATTATTCTGCAATTCCCACTTCCAAAAACCATCATTCAAGAGTATCGCAACAACTTTCATTTGAATATCGAAGTATCAACTCGAAATATTTAAAAATCGTAGTTTTAGCATCAACCAGGATACAAAAAATATAAAACTTAATTTTTTTAATGACGCGTTAAAATCCTCTTCAAGTTTTTGTTATAATCAGAAAAAATGTTTTTGATGATAATTGATATATTTGCTTACATAAAAGCATGACTGAGCCACTCGTGGGAATTATGATTTAGTACTTAAACTGTTTTTATTGTTAGCCCGTTTGATTTCTATGGAAAAAAAGCACAAAAGAGCAATTTTGAAAACAATGAGGGGTACCTAATAATGAAAATCCGAATATTTTTTAAAATGTCATTTTCTGAATTTTTGGTAAATTGAGTCACTGTTTTGTTAATTCATAATATTCTTTTAATGAATAATAAAAACAAATTGTTTTAATTGGTGTAAAGCTACTCCGTTAGAAATTGATAGGCTGCAATCAAGGGCCACTTATATTTTGTAAGAGCCGCCGTTCATGACATTATTCCGTTTACGTATCGGAATACAAAGTGGAAATTTCTTAACAAAAGGGCCTTCGAAACGTTTTTTGAATTATTTCTCGGAGGAGTCACTGTATTGTCGTGAAGTCGCAAATCTCGAGTGAGCAAAAGAAAAGGATAAGATTTGATAAGGGTAGAAAAAGCCATTTGAATTCTTGAGATTTTGCAATCTTCTGTAGAAACTAGGAGCTTATTCGAGGGTTAATAAATTTTTTAGTTAAGAAATCTACCAACCTTTTTTTTTTTATCTACGTCTTTTATGGGCATAATTTCTTATTTTCAATGGTAGAAAAGTTGTTTTTTCTTATCTTGTCTGATTTGTAATGGTTGGTTACCCACAATGTTATAAATATTTAATTTTTAAATTATACTGTTGCACTTTTCTATTAATTTATTCAACACTGGTAGTTCCAAAAAAGTCCTCTGGTTTTTTGGGTCAAGATTGCACAATTTCTTGTATCTTCAAAACTGGTTTTGTCTAAAGTCTGATCTTGAATTTTCGTAAATCTAAATTATGTAACTTTTTCTTTAATGTAAACGACGAAAAATTTAGGGTACAATTCCCACGGTTCGGCCATTCCAAAAGGACTTTTTCCACTTTACTTCGAAATTTCCACACTGTCACATTTGGCAATCGCCTTTTACGAAAAACTCAGATGGCTCATCTAGAACGACAGTGAATCTAATTTAGAATGGAATAAGGAAATAGAAAAAAACACTATTGATCAACAAGTTGGAAGGGAAAAGGTGAAATCATCGATCTCATTAATAATTCTTTCAATCGGATAATTTCATTTATTAAATATTCAACAGCAAAAATTTACAAAATCCTAATTGTGATTTGATTAAACTGAAATAATGAGGCGGATCAGACATCAAAATTCAACCAAGTTTTTGAAGGGAAGATGCTTAAAAGTAGTTTCCTATATTTGATCGCTAAAAATCATCGGAAAATTGTTTAAAAATGCTCATTTTCGTTATTTTGAGAATCTCCACGCGGTTTAGGGAGCAGTTTTTCTGAAAAAAAAAAAAAAAATTTCCTTTGGAAAAACAAAACTTATGTACTTTTAGGGTAAAACATTTTTTTCAAAAAATCGGAAGTCATTTTGTACCTTTTTAGGAGATCTTTCCATTACGTATACAATGAATAGTTTTGTAGAAATCCTTTTAGAAAGATTTGCCGGAAACGATTCAGTTCTTGTACCGCTAATTTAGTATTGAAGTTAATCATTGAAATATTAAATCCTGTTTTGGATACTTCCCCCTCCGTTATACTTCCCCCTCTGTTATACTTCCCCTCCCCAGTTTTGAGTTTTAAGAGTAGTTTTCTTAAAAACGATGGTTTTTATAAATTGAATGTTTCTCCAATAAAAAACTGTGATGAAGTAGAGAAGCTTATTGACGTCATGGATTTTTTTCTCTCATGGTTGTTCTTCACAAGCCGGTATTGAAAACATGTTCTCAATGTTACCTTCGACCCGCATTTAATCTGTAATGACAGCTGAAGGAATGAGATCAATTATTTTATTTTTAAAAGGAAGTTAATTTAATATCATTAATTTTCTAAGCACCTTAACCCCCTTTTTCCCCGTTCCGAATTTTGTGAGCTTCCGACATTGCGAATTCTACTTTTCCAATAGCTGTCGACCTTGGACACGCATTTTATGAATCATTGATCCTTATTAGCGGGAAAAGCAAACGAAATTTTGTTTTTCCCAACGAGGTCGTCCGGTAGGTAAGAAATCTCTCCATAAGGTGACAAATATTCCAGGGGTTTTCCCATTGTCCGTTATCGTACGGAAATAAAAGACCACACGAAATCTTCTATAAAATGAAATTTTTACGACACACTTTATGGCGTGTTTATATTGAAAAATCTTTTTTCTTTAAAAATTTCTTAATTAGTATCCGCTGTTTTTTATTAATAATGTAACTTTCGTCATAAAAAAAATAATAATTTTTTTTTTCATTCCAGATAAAAATCTAGAATACGAAATTTCGGTAGTTTCGGTCATTTTTATGTAAGTCCTACTTAATCTTCCATGTATAGCGAAAAAGTTTTTTTTTTTTTTTTTTTTTTTTTTTTTTTTTTTTTTTTTTTTTTCGTTTTCTCGTAAGAGTGTAAAAGTGTAAAGCCACTATTTATAAACGTTCTCCCGAACCCTTTTTCAACTTTTCCTTAAAATCCTTCCTTGACGTTATTTCGTATTTTATGAACCTTCCTTGAAGTAATCTGGTCCTTCAAATAAAAGTAATCCTTCCGATTTCCCTCCGTTTAGTCAAGGTAGCTATTGAAGAACCTTAAGGAGAAGGGCATTCAATACAACCCTCGATTTTCACTTATTGCCTATTTTAAGGAGCGGTATAGGGATGTTCAAGGTATACTTTTGGTTAAGGAAACGTTTCAAGGAACGTTCACAAATGCCCCTAAAATTTTTTTAATCTCAAATTTCAAGTTAAAATAAAAATAAAGTAGGCAATAAAAAGACTAAACAGTTTAAAATGAGGCGAATTACGTAATTTAACGTATATTGAACTGCATGGTCATCATAACAAAGAAACTAAAATATAAAAAACAAAAATTCACTTGGTTCGCGAATTCATGTAACTACAATCATGCTTACCATGATAAGAGATGGGGTTCTTCTCATTTCTAGAAGATAAAAAAACTTTCACGTTGTGTTAAAAGCTTCGAAAACTGGTTTAAATGCCCGAGCGAAATTTATTTCCTTACGTTCGTTACGCAAAAAGGCTACTTCAGGATTTTTTTTCCAACAAAATTAAAATTTATTCAATTTTTTTACCACATTCCAAAGTAATTTGTTCATTAAAAAAAAATTGGACTTATGGCCAGGGCGGCATAGAGAGATCGATTAGTTTTTCGGCAAAAAAAATTCCATCGGTTTGTTAGCCTGGAAAGGATCCCCTCCCCCCCCCCCTAAAAACCCCGATTTTACAAAGTTTTTGCTCGTTTTCCTACGTTTTTCAGTGTTTTGAGCCTATTTCTTGGTTTATCTGCAACCCCCTTTGTCCAACCCGATTTTCGTGCTTTTCCATATTTTTCGTCCCATAATCAACCCCCTGTTTCAGGGCTTATTCTTCTATCTTTCGCTCTGTCGCCCTTTTTATCTGATTTTAAGGAGTTTTGATCAGTTTTTCGACCCCAGAAACGCCTTTTTCATTGGAGTTTTTGTCTTTGAAGAATTGGCTTTTTCCGGTTTTCCTTGATTTTAATCTTTGAAGAATGAAGACACTTGAATTCGCTCATTTGCCGCACTGCGCTCAAAATTAAAAATCCTTTCCCCAGACTTTTCGCCCCAAAAGGACCCATTTTTAAAAACTTTTTTTATAGTTTTTCTCATTATTTCGACCAAAATTCAAGAAACCTCATTTTCCACATTTTTTTTTGGGGCTAAATCGCCTTTTGATGTGGATTTTTGGGAGTTTACCATGTCCTCCTGGTTGAGAAACACCAATTTTTTGGTGGTTACGGAGTTTTCCTAGATATTTAAGTGACTTTGGTCATCCCACCCCTGATATAAAATCCTATACTCCCCTGTTTTGGACTCAATTTTTCATGATTTTAAATACTTAGGGGTTCTCGTCATCCCACATTTTCCACTTATCAATTTAAAAATTAATTCACGTGTTATATTATGTAAAATGACACTTTTAAACGGTTCTATTTGAACAATTTTAGTCAACCCGCGAATTACGAAACGTCCTATTAGGCCCTTTTAATTGCAGGTTTAGTCATTCCCACCTGTTTTCTCTCAAACGGAATACCATTTTTATTGTAACTTATGCGTAACGCCTTTTTCTTTACCCCGGAGCTGCCCTGTACGTAATTTTGAACCGAAACATCCTTGAAATTTTCGGCAATATCAAGGGTAAAAACCCAATTAGTGGAATATTTACGCTTATTTTATGCGGAAGTTAAATATTTATAATTTTATTAACTTTGAAGTCTCTTCCTCATTGTCGGAAGGTTCGAGAATTTCGGAAGTATTTATAACGAACTATTATTCAAAATTTTTGTCAAAACAAGGGAGTTTCATCATAAAATGTACAAACATAAATCTAAGTCGCTTAACACTATAAATTGTTGCATAAAATGATTTACATAATTAAAAACGTAATTAATTCAAGTACGGATTTATCGATAAATAGGTCAGAATGTAGAGAAGTACGGGAGGACATTGTGAATGTCGCACCGCGGAAATAAAGTTTCACGACCGGTTCTGGATGGTCGGAGAAGGTTTGCCAACAATTTTTGAAATCTCCATAAGACTTTAATTACATCCTGAACGTTCGGAACAGTAAAGTTCATTCTTGAAGGAACCTTCAAATTTTGTATGCAATACGTAGCATTTCTAGCCTTGGCGATTCGTTTACTACATCGTCGATCAATACAGGAGTTATTAAAAATTTACTTCACTGTTTTGCATGACGGGAACTTCGTGTACAATAAAATCCTGCTAACTACTTAAAAATTGATTTTACTAAAACTTCTTGAGAGGAAGGAACTAATCCTTCTTGAAGGATGCTGTACCTTTCCATTAGGTTGTCCTTCAATAAATGAATAAAAATTCATAGAAATTTAAATTACTAAATTGCGTTGATTGAGACTCCTCTCTTATTCTACCAGATTGAAGAAAATTTTTTTTGCACCTGAAGGTATAAAAATTCTTGGGAAATTTCGCTGGTAGGGAGATGGACTAAAATTGAGGAAAACGCCCAAAAATGCGGTGAAATAGGTCTCTCAGCCGATAGGCAACACAAAAAAAAGATGTTGCTGTAGTACAAGTCCGTCGAAAACGACAAAAATCCTGGGGAAAAGTTGTTTCTTGGGCCGAAAAACTAAGTTGAACTCCCTACAGTCGGGTAAAAAGGGCTTGTCTGGGCCCAGCAAGCAAAAATGTCGTAAAATTCAGAAGAAGACGTCTGAGAATCGTAAGAATACGGTTTCTAGACTAACAAACCGAAGAAAAAATCCGGTAAATGAGGTGTTTTTTCTCCAAAACGCTGAGTAAAACGCCTTAAAATCGAGTAGAAAAGGTTACCCTCGGCCGAAAGATCGTGAAAACCGCCCGAAAACGGAAGAAAAGGTGGTTTCTCCATGAAAAACGATGTGAAAAAATTCCGGCCGTGAATTGTTCCAAAAAAAATGGACGGACGGCACAACAGACAACCTTTTGATCGGTAAAGATCGCTCCATAACGTCTGGAAGACCCTTTTCCAAAGTCCCTTCTACGAAGCCAAAAGACAGTCAACCAAACTACGGTAAAATGTATAATTTACTGCCAAAAAATGGTCCTTTGGATTTGGCCGAATTCGGCTAAACGGTGTCCGCTTTATCAGTTGTTCCCTGGACACTATGACACTATAAAAAGAACGTCGTTATACTTTATCTTTGTTTTGGTTTCTTAAGATTGTTTCGACCTTGCGTATTCCTAAAAGCTCGTTAGGAAACAATTAAAAACACGCAACAAAAACTTTAGTCCAGATTATTTTCATATAATTAATGTTATAAATTTATAATAATAAAATTCAAATTGTCATAAAGCGCCATGTTATTTCCACTTGACCGACAAACTGTAACCGCAACCGCAACTCATTTAACTTTATGCGAAAAAAATTCAGAAGCTTTTTCTAAGCTCGACTGAAAACAAGGTCACATCTCAAACTGCCAAGAGATGCGTGGACCTTCAAACAAAATTATTGATTAGGACGAAGAAAGCCTCCAGTAAAACGTCGGCCCTTAATTTTCAACATTTATTTACAAAAATTTTATTTTTCAATCTATGAGAATGGAAAAATAAAATAACCGATTAGAAAATTCAGACACGTAATTTAAATAATTCTAGTAACTTTTATTTTTGAACACAAAATAACTTGTTTGTCTAGAATTCCATTAAAATGGAATAGTTTCTTGATTTTATCCACTTTTTTTTTAATAACTCCACAATTTGTCGACTAATCCATCATTCTCTTCATAGTAGAAACTAATAACTTGGCTCCTATCATTTTTTAAACCAACATTTTTTTTTAAACTTGAATTTATAAAATTTTATTGTATTGACTAATAAAATATTTCTTTAATTTATGGGTCATGTTGTAAATAATACCCAAGTCCAAGGTGGTCCAGAATGGGCGTTTTCGGGTCGAGTGATCCCACCGTCCTCGCAAATAAGTAATGCCGTTGAGAGTGAAAGCAAACATTTTTTCAAAGATCAAAAATAAATAAAAAATCATTAATTCTGACTTAATAAAGCGATCAATAATTAATTTTCTCGATGGCGGAAGACTAATGGATGAGTTTTATTTTCTGAAGCCATAAAAACTTCGTTATCGGGTTTCAACGAGTAAATGGGATCTGTAATTAATAGACTTTCAATTTGGTTGAACATCGAAAGGTGTTTGATTGTCACGAATTTCAACTCGGAAAGATTATCGATCTTGTTTTTTATGGCGATTTTAAATATAAACTAAAATGCGCGTGTTGACAATTTCATAATGACGTCAAGATGGGAAGGCGTTCCGTGACTTTTGAGGGTTTGGAAAACTTTCCGTTTTATCTGCGGATCAGAAATTATTGTTTTCCTTATGTCACCCTGCAAAATATTATTGACCCTCAGGGTCATTTAAGAAATGTGAAAATGATATTTTGACATATAAACTACCTTCCTCAAAGTCTTAGTTTTTAGGAAAATTGATTAGTTAGCACCACAGTTGCTTGTTATGCCATCGCTTTCTTCCAGAACACCACTCATGTAAAACGGAGTTTATTTGAGGGTAAGGGGGTGATAGTAGCAAGAAATTTTGGCTGTTCACCGCCGTTCTGTGTGTCCTGGCTGTGCGAAGACTTTCATTTTTTCTACCTTGATATTTCTTTGTTACAGGTTGGTGTTGGTCCACGGACATCGACTACCTCCTCAACCATCTAAACAACGCGAAATTTTTACGTGAGCTAGATTTCGCCCGCGCTGATTTTTACCAAAGAACAAGACTTTATCAAATGATACGGTCCAAAGGTGGCGGACTCGTACAAGGAGCTTCTACGATACGTTATAGAAAATTTATTAAATTATTCGCATTTTTCGAAATTGTTTCGAAGGTAGGTATCAAGATTTAAACAGAAGGTTTCTTTCTCTTTAGACGCGCGTGACCGTTCGGTCATTCTGACCCGACCTACTGCCTTCTACGTTTTCACTACGTTGAGCAATTAGCCGCCTACCAAGAAATAAAAATTTCTCGTTTTTTTATTTTATTTTAATCGTGGCTTGTTTTTTACACGTTTTTGTAAAAGTTAAATATTATCAACTTCCATGCTCAGTTGGTAGAGCCTCAGGCTTACCCGAAAGGCTTTAGGACTTGGTCTACTAGAATAAAAACAATTAGGGAGCTTTTCCTTTGAAGGCAAAAGTCATGATGTTTTTGTAATTTGATATTTTGATTTTAGATAAATTATTGGGATAAAACGAGTATCTATATGGAGCACAGGTTTAAATCGCCGGGGGACGATTTCGTCTGCGCGATCGCCGTTTGTAAACAGCGTATCATCAACGTCGACGTCGAAGAGTTGATGCGAAATGTGCTCACGCAGGAGAAGTCCCCAGGAGGAATCGAGGCTGGCTACAGCAAGCCCGAATGTCCTGTCTACCTCAAAAAGTGGATCGAATCCAACGAAATATCAAGCTCCGACTTGAGAAACGGATGCTGACCGAGCGGCGGCCCCGACCTCGGCGGCCCTCAAAATTCGACAGTAACCTCCGTCGAAACGTTTTAAAAAATCTTCCAAAATAAAAGAACCAACTTTTTATTTTTAATTATTGTGATGTTCACAAAAAAGGGTATTATGTACATGTTTCTCTGTTTTGTCTAGTCTTAAATTTTATTTTTTAATAATGTTATCTACCTATAACCTTTGAGTTTAGAAGGTTAGGTTAGTTCACAAACCTTATAAACTCAAAGCATATTTTAGATTAGAACTCTAGCTTCGGAATAATATGATAAATAGTCATGTTTAGACTGATTTTTCTAAACTGTTGTTAAAATTTAAAATTTTATAAAATAATCACGTACCTACCAGGTACTTTAACTAATAAAAAAAGAGCCTTCATTTTTTATAGCATGAACAACAAACAATCGTTTACTGTAGTATTTTTTTAGGTGTCTTTGTACAAGTAATATTTATACCTACTGTAGTTTGTTAGTAATGCATACTTCATAAAATGCTTCCCAACAAAACTCTTTGGCCTTAAAGGATTTGTTTTTTCTTCAACGCTTTCTTCTGCATTCTTGAATACAACTGCTCAAAATTTTCTTTTTCTTTTTCTCATGTAAACCAAAGGTATTTATGTTACGTGTGTAAGTTATGTATTTACCTACCTATTATGTTTTCGTAAAATCCAATAAACAGAAAATATATTTAAAAAATCTACCAAAAATTAATACCCTGTCCTTTTATAATTAAAACCAAAAAAAAAAATGTTTCCAAGACACGTGGAAAAAAAAAGAATCGCACTTACTGCAGAAAATCTACGGTTTTGCATATTCGGAAAATAATGTTTTCAACGCGTTTTTAACCCATAAGGAATTGTTTTAAAGGTTTTGACAATAAAATAACTTTTATAGAGAATCGTTTTACCTTTAAAATGACCTTTTTAAAAATGAAATTGGTTGAGAAATAAGGGGGTTATGAATTTTTGAAGTTTAAGCTAAAATATCATCCGCGCCAATTGGCCGTACAGAAGTTTTAAATTTTTTTTCTCCCATCCGAATTTCTCCCAGAGGCAAGAAACATTGTTGTTATAGCATTTTCTGGAGTCTTTTGGTCAAGAACATCGATGGTCAACGTCTTTTGGCGCACGCCAGAATTTAAATATCGATACTAAAATCAACAATCTTGTAGTGTTACCTTCATGAAAGGTTTAGTTGCGAATTGACAATTGTTATCAATCAGGGTTATCATTTTTACATTTTATTTGTTAATATTTGTTTTAAAAATTGCATTGTGTTCAGTTATTTTATGTTCATTTGATTTAACGATGCCTTTAAATCTCAAGTGTAAAAAATGCCGAAAAGCTCTGACAAGTAATAATCTCGAAATATACACTGGCCACAATGAACTTGTCAACTTGGACAAAATCAAATGTTCTGCGGAGGTCAAATGCGAAGACGCTACATTGTCTGCATTTTATATCCAAGAGGAAAACTTCCCTGAATGGGTCGCCGAAACTGTCGCCAATGTCTGTCCGATATTTTTAAATTATATTTATTAATTTTGTTTGTGGTAGATGGGATGGGTTGCTGGAAAGCTTAAATGTCCAAGCTGCTCGGTGACGTTGGGCTCTGCGGATTTCGTCGCTGGAAGAAATGCTCATGCGGCGACCACCTTTTACCTCCTGTCAAAATTTTAAGGAGCAAAGTCGATTCAACATGGACATCATAATCCAAATAATATCCAGTTTTCAGAACTGTTTGGACAATTCAACAATTTTGTTATCTTATGATCTGAAAGCTGGACTTTTTATTTTATCTCTTGTGAATGTGTTTTTATCCTAAAACTATTGAATGTTGTATTGTACTAACTAATATTTTAATGTTTCTTATTTTTATGATCATTATTGTTTATGAAAGTCATAAGATTAAAATGAACTCTTTTATTTAGAATCAATTCCAAATTTTTTATCAGACTTCCGTTCTCAAGATATCATAATATACTATTACCACCATGACTTCGAAAATTAGTATTTGAATAAGAAACCCTTAAATGGGCTCAAAATAACAGCTATGCATAAAAGGACCAATTGTATTTCTTAAATTTTTAGCAACAAAGTAGGAAATCTCTTGTTTTTGAACTACCCATTAAGAGAGAAAGCCCATTCAAAAACCCCCAGTAAGACTCCCCACCTGTAAAAATATGGTTCCTTTGTGAAAATACCAAGAATTACCAAAAATCCAATAAAAATAGGGCTCCTCTGTCAAAAAACCGAGGAAAACTACTGATAATCCTATACTAATGGGGCTTCTCTGTCAAAAAACCGAGGAAAACTCCTGAAATCCTATACTAATGGGACTTCTCTGTCAAAAAAACCGAGGAAAACTCCTGAAAATCCTATACTAATGGGGCTTCTCTGTCAAAAAACCAGGAAAACTCCTGAAAATCCTATACTAATGGGGCTTCACTGTCAAAAAACCAGGAAAACTCCGGAAAATCCTATACTAATGGGGCTTCTCTGTCAAAAAACCAAGGAAAACTCCGAAAATCCTATACTAATGGGGCTTCTCTGTCAAAAACCAGGAAAACTCCGGAAAATCCTATACTAATGGGCTTCTCTGTCAAAAAACCAGGAAAACTCCTGAAAATCCTATACTAATGGGCTCCTCTGCCAAAAAAACCGAGGAAAACTCCTGAAAATCCTATACTAATGGGGCTTCACTGTCAAAAAACCGAGGAAAACTCCTGAAATCCTATACTAATGGGACTTCTCTGTCAAAAAACCGAGGAAAACTCCTGAAAATCCTATACTAATGGGGCTTCTCTGTCAAAAAACCGAGGAAAACTCCTGAAAATCCTATACTAACGGGGCTTCTCTATCAAAAAACCGAGGAAAACTCCTGAAAATCCTATACTAACAGGGCTTCTCTGTCAAAAAACTGAGGAAAACTACTGAAAATCCTATACTAATGGGGCTTCTTTGTCAAAAAAACCGAGGAAAACACCGGAAAATCCCATACTAATGGGGCTTCTCTGTCAAAAAACCGAGGAAACTCCAGAAATCCTATACTAATGGGGCTTTTCTGTCAAAAAACCGAGGAAAACTCCTGAAAATCCTATACTAATGGGGCTTCTCTGTCAAAAAACCGAGGAAAACACCGAAAATCCCATACTAATGGGGCTTCTCTGTCAAAAAACCGAGGAAAACTCCTGAAAATCCTATACTAACAGGGCTTCTCTGTCAAAAAACCGAGGAAAACTCCTGAAAATCCTATACTAACAGGGCTTCTCTGTCAAAAAACCGAGGAAAACTCCTGAAAATCCTATACTAACGGGGCTTCTCTATCAAAAATCCGAGGAAAACTCCTGAAAATCCTATACTAATGGGGCTTCTCTGTCAAAAAACCGACTTACCAAAAATCCTGTAACGATAGGGTTTCTTTGTGAAAAAAAAAACCAAGAACTATCAAAATCCAGTAAAAATGGGGTTCCTCTGGTAGATGGGACAGTGAAGGAGGAAAATAACTAACAAAGAAATTTTATTTTGAGGTTAAGATTTCAATGATTCAAACAATATTCATTAAAATTATTTTATTAGTGCCCAACTGAGGAATCTTTACATTTATAAATTTTGGTGAGCATAGAATGTATTTTAGAATTTTTGGCAAATGAAAAATGGAAGAATAAAAATACAGTCTCTAAGGAAAAAGATGAGAGTTTAAAACTACAGAAATTGACGGAATAAGTACACAAAATTTGAAATACGAACACTAAAATTGACTAATGATTAATGAAACTTTATATTAGGTACAAACTAGTCTTAAATTATCCACATCGAACAAGAAAGAAAAATATTCACAACAAAAATTAAATTAGTCGTCGTCCTCAAATCATCTTTTTGAAGACGAATTCTCATCACCAAGGCCTAAAAAAAGTTAATAATTAAAAAAATGATTTAATTTATCTTACTTTTTCCATCGCAAGCTACGATTTTGACTTTATCAACTTTGGCGACTTCTTGGACTTCACGGAATTCGACGTCGTTGAGCATAAAAGTCCATACGTTATCACAAAATCGGTACGTATTTAGTTTTCCCGCCTATAAAAAAATTTAAATTTTTGCTTTTTTGTAAGTTGGATTTTACCTTAAAAGTTAGGCGAGAGCGGACTCGGTTGGCAAGTGCAGTATTGATGCATCGGTCAAACAGAAGTAAAATTTTGAGCGCCAAAGACTGAGAAATCTGCCCATACTGAAACATTAGCGTGTAAAATGGCGGAAAAATAAAGCTAATCAAAACGTAAAATAATGAAGCGAATCAGGTTTATTTCAAAAACAAAACAAAAATTTAATTTAATTATTTTACCTGAACCAATTCGTCAAGACTTTCTTGAAGAGTATTCCCAAGCGTAGTATTTCTGTAAAGTTGATATGTCATCTTCGAGGTATATCAAAAGAATTAGAATTGACAAAATGTTGAGGAAAAGTTAATCGCAACAAAAGGGGCTTTCCGGATTTCAGAATAAATAATTTTAACCTTTCCAATTTCAGTGTTCCCAGGAAGAAAAAAATTTCCCACATGTTCAGTACACTTTTTCAAATCTAGAAAAAATAGACAAAAAAACATTTTTTAAAATTATAGTTATTTTGATTTAATTGTACAGGCAGAATTGGAGTTTTTATAAATTGAGGAAACGGTGAAATATTCTTTTTGTTTTAAATCGATAGGCGAGCTCAAGTTACTTGAATTTTTTTCTGAAGAAAACATCGAAGGTTCTTTGCCTTATCTTTTGTTCTGAAATCCCAATTATTTATTGTTCCCTAATTAATTTTCTGAGGACGGCTTGATACCCCGGAGTGTCTGTCATCGTGAGAACTTCGTTTTTTTCGAAATATGATCTAAGAATTCGAAAATGGTGAAGTATTACGAAAGCAAGACGGTTTTTCACTTCACCTGGGATCAGGTCGTCCAAGGTTTTTGGAGAAGATACCCCAATCCTGAAAGGTATGCGAAATTTAGTCCACGTGGTTTTTTTTTATTTCTTTTGCAGCAATCATGTGTTATCTGAAGACACCATTCATAGAGAAGTTAAAGATAATAAATTATTCACAAAAAGACTGCTCACGAAAACAAACAGAGTTCCAAAATGGGGTGAGAGATTTGTTGGTTCTCTACAGTAAAAGTGATTGAAGAGTCTATAGTTGATCCGAAAGAAAAGGTTCTTACGACCTACACCAAGAATCTTGGCTACACAAAAGTCATGGTATAAACTTAATCAAAATTGCTTTTCATTTTTCTTTTTCTTGTAGAGTGTTGTTGAAAAAGTTGTCTACAGAGTAAGTGAAGATAATCCAGGTTGGACGGTTGCTGAAAGATCGGCCTGGGTGGATTCTCAAGTTCTCGGATTCGGACGTGCAATACAAGCTTTTGGCGTCGAGCGTCTTAAAAGCAACTGCAATAAAATGGTCCGAGGATTCAACCATGTCCTGGCGAGCATGTTCCCTCCTCCGATAACCGCTCACACTTTAACCAACGCTGAAAAGATCCGAGGAGCTGCGAAAAAAGCTTCAGAACTCGCCAAGGCAAAAGCAGGAACTTTATATGCGAAATGCGAACCTTCTGTTTGATCTCCCAATATAATGACATACAAGAATAGCATACCCTGTTATCGGTTGTTCCGCAAACAATAAATTATTTCCCTGTTCTGTCAAATTTTACATCATATTCAACCGTATGTTAAAAACAACTGTGCAGTTTATTTTTCTGGGTGTGACTATTTTATCATTCCTTAAAGGATCATTCCACGTTATGAAACCTGTTAACGGCAAATAAAAGATGCTCATTGTTAGCGGTTATTCGCCGCAATAATTTGAAAAAATGGCGTTCTTAGGACGCTGAGAAATTTGTGCTTTGTATAGTGTTTAAATAATAAACCCATGTGTATTATTTTTTGTCTTATTTTTCTAACCTTATTCTTTCCACATGTTTCACTACATCAAAGCTTCAGCTCTCACAATTTAGTACGAATCCCTCATAACAGTCCTGAATTTTTTTTTGGACTGAAATTTTGGAAAGAGCTTCAGTGGCTTAAGGGGATATGAGGGTTTTAAGTTGGTTGCTTTGTACATATTTCGTTGTGATCAACGGTTTTCGGTTTTTCCCTTCTATCTTGGAAACCGTCGCTCAAAACGAAAAAATGTCCTAATTAAAAGTTGTAGCTACGGAAATTTACTACATAAAATCTTATTGGTTTTTTCCGTCAGAGCAATATTTTAGGAGATATGAAGGTTTTAAGTTTTCAGACAGGCTCTGTAGGATTATTAGTTTTAACCTCATAACTCCTTAAATATTGCTCTTACGCAAATAATGAATAAAGAAATTTTTGTAGGAAATCTTTGTACCTACAACTTTTATTTAGGACATTTTTTCGTTTTGAGCGAAGGTTTCCGAGATAAAGGGAAAAACCGAAAACCGTTGCTCACAACGAAAAATTTGCAAAGCAACTCACTTAAGAACCCTCATATCTCCTAAATATTGCTCTGACGGAAAAAACCAATACATATTTTTGCAGTAAATTTCCGTAGCTACAACTTTTAATTAGGACATT
>JACGAQ010002489.1:0-40413 GCA_014119065.1 Orius insidiosus
TGTCTCCAGATTAGCTTCCCTCTCCGGGCTCAAGTCGTCTTTTAAACTTATACAAGTTCCACATTCTTGTCTGGTTTATGCCCCCCTTTCCAGTTACGACCGTCGTCAAAGGTCTGTGACATCGAGAGTTTTTTTTTCTTCTTCTTCTTCTATGTTCAATTTAATTAATTTTCTTCTGTTTTGCCTCGGTTCGATGTATGCGGGCGTGAAGGAATGCGCCCTAATTGAATACCGGATAAATTAGATTCTGATTGATGCATGGGAATAAAGATCTTTTTAAAAGAATCACTAAAACTACCTCAAGAATATTTCAAGCGATTACTCGAGAACGAATAATCCTACCGAGCCCGAACTGGTCTCATTTTAAAGAAGAAAAGATGTTTAAAAATATTTGCTAACTGTGTAAATCAGCTATCTGCCATAGATTTGTCACAATCGACTTTGAGTAAAAAAGTTTGAGGAAAAAAAAATCTCGTTTTTCATTATATTTGAGCTGTTACTCGAGAACGAATAATCCTACCGAGCCCGAACTGGTCTTATTTTAAAGAAGAAAAGATTTTAAAAAATATGTGCCAACGGTGTAAATCAGCTATCTGCAATAGATTTGTCTCAAATCGACTTTGAGTAAAGCCAAAGTTTACTGTATTCTTAAAAACATCGCGTTTCCCACACGTTTAAGGCTGTAACTCGAGAATAAATTATCCGACCGAGACCGTACTGGTATCATTTTAAAGGTGGAAAGATACACAACAAAATTTGATAACAGAGGAATCAGCTGTCTATAATGGTTTTGTCTTAAATCGACAGAAATTCTCAATTGTCAATGCATCTCATAGGTCCGTACGTCAAGGTCACTTTTCCACTTTTTCCCGCGCTTTTACTGGAGATGTCGGATCGCTTTCTGGTAAATCTTTTTAAAATCAGAGTTATAAATCATTTCATAGTTTATCGAGGGTGAAATTAATTGCGGAGTGTCCATGAACCAGTTTTAATAATGAGTGGGCGTTTTATGTTGATTTTATAAAAGCCTAGAAACCTGCGTTTTGATTCATATCCCACCGCCCTTATGACGAAATGACGATATATCAAACGACACGTGGTTTTCATAGGGGTGTAATTTAGTAATTAGAAAAAAAGTAGGAAGTAGCTCTGAACTTTATCTGAGCGGAGTAATTTTCTAGAAGCCCGGATAGATCAAGGCCAGCCGGACTTGTGAGGTCGAAGCCCAGGATAGAGCAGAGAAAAGTCTCGCTTTCACATATTTATGGGAGGGAGGGTAAAAAAAATGTGGCCGCCGATCGACTTCCGTGATTAATCAAAAGGTCATTATTTCAAAATCATTGTTGAAGAGACAATCGAAGGCTCCTTTCGTTACGGACCGGATTTAATTTCTTCAAAGACGCCACTCGTAATGATCGCTCCAAAATTATGATGTCCTCCACCATTTTAAAACAAGTTTTTTTAAATCACAGGAACCAATAATCATACCGAGTCCGTACTAGTCTCAATTAACAAAGTTACTTATACAGAGTAGAATTTTTCATATTTTTTCCCGGTTGTACCATCCCTCAAAATCGCCAAAAAAAACAAAATTTTTGGACGATGAAAAATCTGAAAAAATTCAGACCCTTTTAGGACCTCAGAAAAAAATTACGAAAAAGTTTGGCATCTATAACTGATTTTTGCCGAATTTTTTACGGCTTAAAATGCGCAAAACTTTAGACCTATAAGAGGTTCTGATGTTTTCGTATGTCATTGTTATCCCTCATCTGATGTACTTGTCCCACTTCTGATGTCTTACTTATCCCACTTCTGATGTCTTACTTATCCCCACTTGATGTCTTACTTATCCCACTTCTGCTGTCGCTTTTATCCCACTTCTGATGTCGTTTTTATCCCACTTCAGATGTCGTTATTATGCCACTTCCGAGGTCGTTTTTATCCAACTTCTGATACCTTTATCGGTTACTATCCCACTTTTGATGTTTTTATCGTTTACTATCACACTTCTGATGTCGTTTTTATCCCACTTCTGATGTCGTTTTAGCTCACTTCCGATGTCTTTATCGGTTACTATCCCACTTCTGATGTCTTATCGGTTAATATCCCACTTCTGATGTCGTTTATCGTTATTATCCCACTTCCGAGGTCGTTTTTATCCCACTTCTGATACCTTTATCGGTTACTATCAACACCAATTGCCATCAACACCTGATGTTTGCCGAAATTTTTAAGGGTTGAATTGCGAAATTTAAAAAATTCGGCAAAAATCAGGAGTTGATGCCAATTTTTTCGTAATTTTTTTTCGAGGTTCTGGAAGCTTCTAACAGCTGTTTGTTCAGATTTTTCGTAGTCGTTTTTATCCCATCTGATGTCTTTTTTATCCCACTTCTGATGTTTTTTATCCCACTTCTGATGTCTTTTTTTATCCCACTTCTGATGTCTTTTTTATCCCACTTCTGATGTCGTTTTTATCCACTTCAGATGGCGTTTTATCCCACTTCTGAAGTCGTTTTTATCCAACTTCTGATGTCGTTTTTATCCACTTCTGATACCTTTATCGGTTACAATCCCACTTTTGATGTCTATCGTTTACTATCACACTTCTGATGTCCTTTTTATCCCACTTCTGATGTCGTTTTTCGTTATTATCCCACTTCCGAGGTCGTTTTTATCCCACTTCTGATACCTTTATCGGTTACTATCCCACTTCTGACACCTTTATCGGTTACTATCCCACTTCTGATGTCGTTTTCGGTTACTATCCCACTTCTGATGTCTTTATCGGTTACTATCCCACTTCTGATGTCTTTATCGGTTACTATCCCACTTCTGATATCGTTTTCGGTTACTATCCCACTTCTGATGTCGAAATGATGGTTTTCGTTTTAAAAACTATCTCCGAAAGAGTTCGGAATGCCAGAAATTGAAAAAAATGTTTCTCTTTCGACTGCATCGAAAAGTTCTCTTTTTCCAATAAAATTGTGAAATCGATTGTGTAATTTTGATTCAATTTTAAAAGATTGCCTATAATCAATAAAAAAACAATTTATTTAATCGTTTTTCTCAACTATGAGTCGACAGGAATGCAGACGTACGCGGGTAACCTCGACTCTATGAATCAGAGGTTATTTGCCTTGATTCTACGACCCGGTCACCCTTGAAGAAAAGACATAAAAGTCCGAAAAGCTCAACTTTCCGATCTATAAATAAAAAGGAAGAGCCCCCCTCATAATTATCCTCCTAGTTCTTTCAAAACTGGGGCATACCAGAGACTAGACTGTTCCGGTTTTTTGTACCTATTAAAAAAGTCAACTTGGAAGGAGTGGAAGGGTTCACTCAAAAATTCGTGAGGCTAATTGACTGATTTGCAATGCAGAGTGTCCTGACCATATGGCGTCAGACGTTTTATTGGCTTAACAACCCTCCCGAAAGACCACACACGATTTATGGTACGTGCTCGAGCAATAAACTTTTATCGCCCTTTTTACGCAATATGTTTATCATAGACGCATACCTACTTATAAGTGCCTTTATTTTTCAACTCTCCAAATGATATTGCTCTACGACGATAAAAATGATACAAGGATGCTAATGATGCGTTGACCTTGGTGCAGCGAACATTTAAGGCCGTTCGAACAATCAATACCAATGTCAATGCTGTATATGCCATCCACCACGTGTATCGTTTATGTTTTAAGGAAGGGGTAGTAGAATTTTAAGTTTTTTGTAATATTGAAAAATTTTCCTTTTTTTTAATTTCTGACAAATTTTTTAAACCATCATGGCAGAAATAATGGACCGTCTGCCCAAGGGTGTCAGTATCGCCAGTAGTGGAAGCATCAAATTTCTCCTACTAAAAAGAATTTTTACACCAAAATTTAGTTGAAATGGGAAAACGACATCAGATGTGGGATGATAGGCGAAAACGACATCAGAAGTGGGATGATAGGCGAAAACGACATTAGAAGTGGGATAACAACTGAAAACGACATCAGAAGTGGGATAATAACTGAAAATGACATCAGAAGTGGGATAAAAACGACATCAGATGGGAATAACAACAGAAACTACATCGTACGTGGGATAATAACAAATAACGACATCAGAAGTGGGATAACAACTGAAAACGACATCAGAAGTGGGATAATAACTGAAAATGACATCAGAAGTGGGATAAAAACGACATCAAAAGTAGGATAACAACTGAAAACTACGTCTTAAGTAGGATAATAACAAAAAACGACATCAGAAGTGGGATAACAACTGAAAACGACATCAGAAGTGGGAAAATAACTGAAAATGACATCAGAAGTGGGAAAAACGACATCAGAAGTGGGATAACAACTGAAAACTACATCGTAAGGGGGATAATAACAAAAAACGACATCAGAAGTGGGATAACAAACTGAAAACGACATCAGAAGTGGGATAATAACTGAAAATGACATCAGAAGTGGGATAAAAACGACATCAGAAGTAGGATAAC
Source organism: Orius insidiosus (assembly GCA_014119065.1). NCBI lineage: Eukaryota > Metazoa > Arthropoda > Insecta > Hemiptera > Anthocoridae > Orius > Orius insidiosus. Next base: position 4,490 of record JACGAQ010002489.1, read on the forward strand.
AACTGAAAACTACGTCTTAAGTGGGATAATAAATAAACGAGATCAGAAGCGGGATAACAAATGAAAACGACATCAGAAGTGGGAAAAACGACATCAGAAGAGGGATAACAACTGAAAACTACATCGTAAGTGGGATAATAACTGAAAACGACATCGTAAGTGGATAATAACCGAAAACGAGGCATCTTGTTGACATCAGAAGTGGGATATAGAAGCGGGAGGGGAAGTATAATTTTAAGTATTTTTAGAAAAAATTTCAGTTTTTTTTTTGAAAAATTTTCAGATCAAAAAGTGCCCAAAAATAATCTATCGAGGGTGTTTTCCGGCCAAAAAACACCAAAAAATCGTCAATTTTTCAATAAAACGAACGAAAAAATGAGATACAAAAGAAAACGGAGGTAAAAATAAAAAGTAAAAATTTTTTTTGTGTTTTAATAGTTTAATAAAAGGTACCGCTTTGGGTTATTATCTTATAATTACTACGTAATGGAGTGTAAAACTATTAAAGCCGTACTGGTAGGGTTTATGACCTTTGAGCTTCCAAATGTTTCCCAGTATTCCTCCACTGAACTGTGTCTTATGTTCTGGTTTCTTCAGTTTTTTTTCTTCTTTTAATGCACAAGTGGTTCGTGGGCTCGGTTAAAAGCCGAATTATTAAGCAGGGAAAACCTTGGAGTAGGGTTATTTTTCCGCCATTTTGTGACGTAAGCAATCAGGGTGAACAAAGTCAGATCATTTTAGAGCTATCGAGAATATCAATTTAAATTTGATTCTATGTGGGTTTTTTTATTAGACAAGTAGTTCTGGTACTTTGTGAAGAGGATAAACGTCAAAAAAGACGAATTTTTAAGCATGGAAAACCTTAGGGTAGGTAATGTTGGTTCCGCCATTTTGTGACGTAAGCACAGGGTGACCAAAATCAGTTCATTTTAGAGCTATAGAGTATATCAATTTAAATTTGATTCTCTGTAGGTTTTTTTAATTAGACAAGTAGTTCTGGTACTTTGTGAAGAGGATAAACGTCAAAAAGACGAATTTTTAAGCATGGTAAACCTTAGGGTAGGTAATGTTGGTTCCGCCATTTTGTGACGTAAACACAGGGGGACCAAAATCAGTTCATTTTAGAGCTATCGAGAATATCAATTAAATTTGAATCTCAGTGGGTTTTTTTACACAAGTAGTTCTGGTACTATGCGTAGAGCATAAACATCAATAAACCGAATTTTTAAGCTGGGAAAACCTTGAAGTAGGTTATTTTCGTTCCGCCATTTTGTGACGTAAGCACAGGGTGACTAAAATCTTCCCAGCTTAAAATTCGGTATTCTTTAGCGCCTTAAAACATTGGTAGACACTTTTTAGCGCCCTCAAAAAGCGTAGAGGACTTTTTCATCCTGGTTTATACTTGTCGACTTTCATTATTCAATTTTCTTTAAGTTCAAAGGTTTGTCCATGACATTAAAATTGACGTGTAAAAGATTTGCCCTTGAAATTTTTGTCTTTGGAGTGATGTGATCCAGTGTTACCATCATTACGAGATAAGATGATCGATGAAAGGTGAAGGCTCGCGGGGCGTTACGCGCTCTTGTGTAAAGGCCGAAAGACCTTTCACCGCACGGGACAAGTTCAAAATCCTTCGACGACTTCGGAATCTTTTTTTTTCTTCTTCTGGTTTCTTCCGCCCTTCTTCGCTCCTTCGCTTAATTGAGCCCGTTTCACGCTCGGACGGAGCGTCACGAATCGGATTTACGGCCCTCAGCTCCGTGTCATTGATTAAAGCTCCTTTTTTTGGACATCGGAAGAATAATTTTCGCCCAACACCCAGATTTATGACAACACTGCGTAGATGGCCCCTCCACAATTTCTTTTGTTAAACAATATCCCCGTCTGAACTAAAGGTCCTTTTTTTGGACATCGGAAGAATAATTTTCGCCCAACACCCAGATTTATGACAACACTGCGTAGATGGCCCCTCCACAATTTCTTTTGTCTAAACAAAGCCCCGTCTGAACGGAGCCTCGTGCCTACTCAAATGCCTTTTTATGAAGGTTAAGAGGGTGTAAAAAGAGATCACTCAAGTTACCCATATAAGCGAAAAAAAAAAGAAGCCTGAAAAATTCAAGAAACCCTTTTGGTCTTCCTTCAGGCCGGACGAAGCCTTCTTTTTTTTTCTCCAAGGAGAGCCTCGATAAAGGAAGTCGAGAAAACGTTGTTGAGCACGTTCTGCAAAACCGGCCCCGAAGAGAGAGAAAGAGAAATAAAAAAAAAGATAGAGGGGGAGAATCCATGACGTATCCGAAAGGAATTCGCCTAGACTGACTGACCTGGCGAAAAAAAAATTGAGTCTTAAAAATCCTCCTCCTTTTATTATTCAAAAAACCCACTGAGAATTACATTGATATTCTCGGCAGCTCTAAAATGAGCTGATTTTGGCAACCCTGATTGTTTACGTCACAAAATGAACAAAAATTACCTACCCCAAGGTTTTTCCAGCTTAAAAAGACGGCTTTTTTGCCAATCATGCTCTATGCAAAGTACCAGAACTACTTGTCTAATTTAAAAAACCCACAGAGAATCAAATTTAAAATGATGTTCTCGGCATCTCTGTCTGCAAAACGTTTTAGGGGCGCTGAAAACTGTCTAGAAACGTTTCCAGGAGGCTAAAATGTGTCTTCAAACGTCTCCAGAACGCTAAAAAGTTATTAAAATTTTTGAAGACTCTAAAAAGTGTCTATACATGTTTAGAAGACGCTAAAAAGTGTCTATATGTTTAGAAGACGCTAAAAAGTCTATATATGTTTAGAAGACGCTAAAAAGTGTCTATACATGTTTAGAAGACGCTAAAAAGTGTCTATACATGTTTAAGGGACGGATTATATTCTCAATCGTCATAAATAAGAAAAAAACTGGTCCTGCCGATGGATGAAGAATTTTAGATGCATAAAAAAAATTCTGATTAATATTCTCATTTATTTTTGATTGATTGCCCGGTTTTTATAAAAAGTCACGCCCATACGAAATGGCATCACTGCAGGGGGTTAATTGATAATTGAAGCAAAAAAAAAGAATTTCTACGCCCACTTCTCGATTAATTAACCGGTAATGGAGTGTTTTATGCAACGGAGTCAAACGTCGTGATCCTCCCGAGATAGAACCTTTTTTTTGTATTTTCTTATGCAACTTTTCCGCCTCATTTCCTTATCTCGAAGTCGGGATTTGACCCGTAAAAACCCCGGCGAGGAGGATTCGGGACCTATTGTTGTCACCTTAGATAAATAAAAGATTGCGACAAAAGCCATCTTTATCGTGCCACGAACCACGATTTATAAACTAGAAAAAAACATTATTTTGTAACGTTTTCTTTAAATGAAAAATGTTTACACAAGGGTTTATTATTTCTCCAAGGTGAAGACGTCAACTTTTGTTAATTTTTGTTTACTTAAGGTACCGCTAGGGATAACGGATGCTCTTTTGGATGTCCACCTCCACCACAGATCACCTTTGCCCTACACCGCACTCGTTATATCTAACCCACATTACATAAATTACATTCATTAGTATGACGAAAAGCTTCCTCTTTTATGAAGAAGAAAAAAGAATTCTTCGTCCATATTTTGAGATAACTGTATAACCACATTTTCGTTGTTTATTCTTTGAAAGATCAAATAAGCACCAATAACGTCAAGGTAGCCGAGCCTCAACTACCGCACGTTTTACGACAATAACGGAAAAATCTAGTAATGCAAGTCTTGAGGAGGAGAGAAAAAAACTGGGAACTTTGATTTTTATAAAAGCCGTTTTAACAAAATATCCCTCACCTCTTATAATTTCCCTCAACTGTCACTTTCCTCAGGATTGCCACCCTCCTACGCGAACCAACTTTTGAAAAAAAAAATCAGCTCGCTATTTTTTAATGAGGCCGAAGAAAAAAAAATGGCGATAATTTATCTTCTTCGTTTTATGTTAATTAGCGTCCAGAAACCATAATTTGCATAATTCAAATAAGCACCCGTTCATGCAAAATATAGGTGTTTTTTTCCACCTATTTTTTCTATGATTTTCTATATTTTGTTAGGCGAAAAAAAAAAAAAATTTAAAAGTTCGTCGACTCCGAGATTTGTCCGATAACTGGTTTTTTGGCAATAATTCAAAACGAAGGGCGTTTTTATTGAATTTCACCTTTCAGTTTTTATAAACAAATGACTTTTTGAAGATAAGGATCGGAACATAAAAGTTATCAAAGAGCATAAATGATTTCAAAGGAATCCAAAATGGCCCTAGAACCATGAAAAAGACCTTGAGAGAATAAATGGAATAAAAATAGAGATGAAAAAATCGTCTTTTGGATGTCAAGAAGTATCTAAAATAGTTCAGAGACCCTTTTAGCGTCTTTTAAACATGTATACCAAGACGCTTTTTCGCGCCCTCAAACGTTTTTAGACACTTTTTAGAGTCCTCTAAATGTGTATAGACACTTTTAGCGCCCTGAAAACATTTGTAGACACTTTTGAGAGTCCAGGACACACTTGAAGACACTTTTTCGTCCCTAAATGTGTATAGATACTTTTTAGCGTATCCTAAATGTATAAAACACGTTTTAGCATCTTAAAAACATGTATAGACACTTTTTAGCGTCCTGGAAACGTTTGAAGACACTTTTTAGCGTCCTATAAATGTGTATAGACACTTTTAGCGAACCAAAACGTTTTTAGACACTTTTTAGCGCCCTGAAAACGTTTGTAGACACTTTTTAGAGTCCTCTAAATGTGTATAGACAGTTTTTACCGTCTTCTAAGCAAGTATAAACTTTTTAGCGATCTGGAAACATTTATAGACTCTTTTGAGAGTCCAGGAAACGTTCGAAGACACCTTTTAGCGTCCTCTAAATGTGTATAGACACTTTTTAGCGAACCAAAACGTTTGCAAATACTTTTTAGCGGCCGAAAAACGTTTGTAGACACTTTTTAGCGTCCTCTAAATGTTAAAGACACTTTTAAGCGCCCTAAAATCGTTTAAAGACACTTTTGAGCGTCCTGGAAACGTTATAGATACGTTTTTAGCGGCCTCAAAACATTTGTAGCCACTTTTTAGCGTCCTGGAAACGTTTGTAGACACTTTCTGGCGTCCTGGAAACGTTTTGTAGACACTTTTAGCCTCCTGTAAGTGTACAGACACTTTTTAGCATCCTTGAAACGTTTTAGACACTTTTTAGCGTCTTCTAAACATGTATAGACTTTTAGCGACCCCAAAACGTTTGTAGACACTTTTTAGCGTCTTCTACACTCGTGTAGAGACACTTTTTAGCGTCTTCTACACTCGTGTAAAGACACTTTTTAGCGTCTTCTACTCGTGTATAGACACTTTTTAGCGTCTTCTAAACACGTATAGACAATTTTTTGGCGATCTAAAAACGTTTATAGACCCTTTTTAGCGCCCTATAAATGTGTACAGACGCTTTTTAGCGTCTTCTAAGCATGTATAGACACTTTTTAGCGCCCTCAAAACGTTTGTAACACTTTTAATTTTGTCGTCAAAACGTTTGTAAATTTTAACACTTTTTAGCGTCCTCTAAATGTGTATAACAAGCGTCCTCAAACATTTGAGACACTTTCAGCGTACTCTAAACGTCTCCACAGTTTTATTGCAAAATGGCTTTGAAAAAGCAATTAAAAATTCATCAGGAAATGAAAATATAACGAGAAACAAGAGGAAAAGTTTATAAGCCACTGAGCTTTCCTATTTAAATTCAATCCTATCGTAAATCTAGCTCCTCATTGTTTTTCTATTTTTTTTTTAATTAAGACTTTTTAATTAAAAAACGTAACTTTAAGCTAAAAACCTTTTACTCGGGTTGATTGAACTCGATCCATACCTGAAAAAAAAAAGAAAAAAAGTTAAAAACGCAATTTAGATTTCGGGACCGGTCTTGTGACGTAAGAGGCGATGACCCGCGCGAACTCGAAATAAAAGACGGAAAAGTAAAAAATTTTCGCGAAAAATCGAACAATTAAAAAAACAGGTTGGTACCGCTGTACGTATAAATCTTAAGGACATCTTCCGTTAGCACCCTGTAAATCAGACCTTTTTTTTCCTTAACAAAAAGTGAACTACTTCGTGCTATTTTATGAATTTTTTTTTTTTTTTCAAGTGACCTTTTAAAGTGTGGGAAATGGAAGAGAGAGAGGAAAAAGAAAAAAAAGAGTTCCTGTACCTGGAGACAAACCCTGTTACCCTCTTTTTGTTTGATCTTTTCTGGTCACACCGAAAAACTGTTAAGAGAAAATGAATGTGAATGGAATTTTTTTTTTAGGGGCCCTCTCTTGTCTAGAATCTTGAACCGGATGATAAAATACAGTCTAAATATTATGAAAATAAGAGATAATGGGATTTTGAAGCAGCTGAGTGGGGTAGATTCAAAGCATGGGATGCCGTCTCCGTGGGTCAGTGGTCTCCTACTTTCAACTCCACTCAGTGCTAGATTTTTTTTAGGCTAGGAGTGGCTGAAGAAACTGTGAAGCCAAATTCTGTCGACAGTTTTTAAAAGGAGGAAACCATCATTTCGACATCAAAAGTGGGATGATAACTAAAAATGACGTCAGAAGTGGGATAGTAACTGAAAACTACATCAAAAGTGGGATAGTAACCGATAAAGACGTCAGAAGTGGGATAGTAACCGATAAAGGCTCAGAAGTGGGATAAAAACGACATCAGAAGTGGGATAAAACCGACATCAGAAGTGGGATAAGAAAGACATTAGAAGTGGGATAAAATCAAAATCAGAAGTGGAATAATAACTGAAAACGACATCAGAAGTGGGATAAAACTATATCAGAAGCGGGATGAAATCGACATCAGAAGTGGGATAAAAATGTCATCAGAAGTGGGATAAAAAAAATGTCATCAGAATTGGGAATAAACGCCATCAGAAGTAGGATAACAACTGAAAATGACATCAGATGTTGGATTAAACAGACATCAGAAGTGAGATAAGAAAGACATCAGAAGTGGGATAAGAACGTCGTGAGAAGTGGGATAATAACTGAAATAGACATCAGATGTGGGATAAAAACTGGAATTGCTATCAAAAGTGGAATAACAATTGAAATTTTTATCAGAAGTGGGAATAAAACGACACCAGAAGTAGGATTATGACTGAAAATGACATCAGATGTTGGATAAAAACGACATCAGGAGTGGAATAACGACTGATAACGACATCAGAAGTGGGATAAAACTATATCAGAAGTGGGATGAAATCGACATCAGAAGTGGGATAAAAGTATATCAGAAGTGGGAAGAAATCGACATCAGAAGTGGGATAAGAAAGAGATCAGAAGTGGGATAAAAAAAATATCATTAGAATTGGGAATAAAACGACATCAGAAGTAGGATAACAACTGAAAATTACATCAGATATTGGATTAAACGACATCAGAAGTGGGATAAGAACGTCGTGAGAAGTGGGATAATAACTGAAATTGACATCAGATGTGGGATAAAAACTGAATTGCTATCAAAAGTGGAATAGCAATATTGAAATTTTTATCAGAAGTGGGAATACAACGACATCAGAACTAGGATAATGACTGAAAATGACATCAGATGTTGGATGAAAACGACATCAGAAGTAGGATAAGAAAGACATCAGAAGTGGGATAAAACGATATCAGAAGTGGGATAAGAAAGACATCAGAAGTGGGATAAAAAAATGACATCAGAATCGGGAATAAACGACATTAGAAGTAGGATAACAACTGAAAATGACATCAGATGTTGGATTAAACAGACATCAGAAGTGAGATAAGAAAGACATCAGAAGTGGGATAAGAACGTCATGAGACGTGGGAAAATTAAGACATCAGAAGTGGGATAATATCTGAAATTTACATCAGAAGTGGTATAAAAACTGAAATTTCCATCCGAAGTGGAATAACAATTGAAATTGTTATCAGAAGTAGGAATAAAACGACAGCAGAAGTAGGATATTAACTGAAAATGACATCAGATGGAGGATTAAACCGACATCAGAAGTGAGATAAGAAAGACATCAGAAGTGGGATAAGAACGTCATGAGAAGTGGGATAATTATGACATCAGAAGTGGTATAAAACCTGAAATTTCCATCCGAAGTGGAATAACAATTGAAATTGTTATCAGAAGTGGGAATAAAGCGACACCAGAAGTAGGATAATGACTGAAAATGACATCAGATGTTGGATAAAACGACATCAGAATGGGATAAGAACGACATCAGAAGTGGGATAAAAACGACATCAGAAGTTTGATAAAAACTGAAAATCGTCAATTAACTCTTTTTGTCCTGCCACAGCATATGGCTCCCTGCTTTTGCCCACATAAAAATGGTCAAAAATCAATCTTTTCTATAAGAACCACAAGAAAAACGTCGGTAAGCATCCCATCACGACCCCCAGACAGGTTGCGAAAGACCGAAAGAAAAAATGGGTTTCTGTTACCCAATAGGAGGCCATTAATTTAAATCAGGACGCGTTTTTCAATGATGACTGATCATTCGATTGTTATGAAACTTTTAAATTGTTTTGTCCGTAAAAAAAGAAAAAAAATCACAGGCAATTAAGGCCTTAATTGTTGGGGTCAGTCGATTTATAACACGTTCACTCGGTGTTAACAATGAGGTGAAAGTCAATGTTTAACTAATCTGGTAGTCTTTGTTTTGTCCTTTTTTTTTTATTCCATAGAAAATAGAAGAAAGTGGTTTTTAATCCGGGAGAATCTAGGGTGCGAAGGAGAATATAAAAATTTTTATTCATTTTTTTTTCTTGAGTTTCTTGAAGACAAGGAAGTGAACGTGGAAAACCACAAGAGCAGGTGGTGAAGCCACATGTTTCACCGTGATGGTTCCATTTAAACTGGAATTTTTTTTTTATTCCACGCTCAAATGGTCCGAAAGAAAAGTTAAGATCGATTTTTGAATTCAAAATCTTTAAAAAAAATCATATCGGAAGTGGGGTTGTAACTGAAACGATATCAGTAGTGGGATAATGACATCAGAAGTGGGAATAAAACGACATCAGAAGTGGGATAATTACTGAAAATGACATCAGATTTGGGATGACAGCCGAAAACGACATCAGAAACGGGATAAAAACGACATGAGAGTGGATAACAACTGAGAATGACATCATAAGTGGGAATAAAACGACATCAGAAGTGGGATAATTACTGAAAATGACATCAGATGGGGATGTCAGCCGAAAACGACATCAGAAGCGGGATAAAAACGACATCAGAAGTGGGATAACAACTGAGAATGACATCATAAGTGGGAATAAAACGACATCAGAAGTGGGATAACAACTGAAATGACATCATAAGTGGGAATAAAACGACATCAGAAGCGGGATAAAAACGACATCAGAAGTGGGATAAAAACGACATCAGAAGTGGGATAACAACTGACAAGTGGGATAAAACGACATCAGAAGTGGGATAATTACTGAAAATGGCATCAGATGTGGGATACAGCCGAAAACGACATCAGAAACGGGATAAAAACGACATCAGAAGCGGGATAAAAACGACATCAGAAGTGGGATAACAACTGAGAATGACATCAGAAGTGGGATAACAACTGAAAACGACAACAGAAGCGTGGAATAAGTAACGACTGAAAACATCATAAGAAGGGAATAAAAACTGACATCAGAAGGGGATAAAAACGACATCAGAAGTGATAAACTGAAAATAACATAAGAAGTGGGATTATAACCCAATACTTGGCATCTTTTCGACTTTCAGCTGTTATCCCACTTCTGATGTCAAAAGAACCCTCATCTAGAGAAGATTTTCATCTGTTATCCACTTCTGTTGTCAAAAAGCCTCATTTAAAGAACATTTTGCAGCTCCTATCCCACTTCTGATATCAAAAGAACCCTCATCTAGAGAAGATTTTCATCTGTTATCCCACTTCTGTTGTCAAAAAAGCCTCATTTAACGACAATCATCGACCGCAATTTCAATTTGAATCTTTTTCAACAGATGCCGCTAGTTTCGGTACCAAAAGTTTTCCCAGTTTTTCTCAGCTCCCAATTATCCGAAAATAATTTTGAAAAGGCCGAGAAAAAAAAGATAGATTTCGGATTTTCCGGAAGGAAAATTTTTTGGAAAATCGGTATGCCTAACCCTTATTCATTTTTGGATTTTAAAACGAAAACCGTTTTCAAAATTATTTTCGGATAATTAGGAGCTGAGAAAAACTGGAAATACTTTTCCGTATCTTCCCTCTCACTCGCACACTTGGTCTTCGATTGCGGTCGGATTGCCCTTAAAGAAAATTTGTAGCTCCTATCCCACTTCTGATGTCAAAAAACCCTCATAATGAGAAGATTTTCAGCTGTTATCCCACTTCTGATGTGAAAAAAACCTTAATTAGAGAAGATTTTGCAGCTCCTATACCACTTCTGATGTCAAAAGGCTTCGTTCCACGGGAACTATTGAATTTTTTTTGCCCATATCTCCAAATTCTTAACCTTTTAAAATAATTTTTGGCCTTTTAATTGCTTTTTCTTTCGCCCAAAGACTCCATTTTTTGCAAATTTGAGGAAACTTTTTTAAGAGATTTTTGAGTTTTCAGTTTACAGAAAACTCAAAAAAGTTATCAGAGGGTTCACGAGTCAATTTCATAATTGATTTCTCAGAATTTTATTGGTTTAATCAATTAGTTACTAGGTTATCATTCCAGAAAAGATAGTTCCCTAAACAAACGGATTTTATCTTCATAGGAAAAAAAAAAAGAATTTTATTACTTTTTTTTTCCGCGGCGGAAAAGCGATTCGTGTTTTGTCAACTGGCCAAATTTGGATTTAAAATCATACGTGGTGTGTCTCGGGAGTGAAAGTTCATGATAAGGATACATCACGAACGGTTTCAAGATAAAAAAAAAATACATTATCCCACAAAAGAGATTTCACAACGGAACATGAATCTTATAATTTTTGATTTCGAAATAGTACAGCGTAAAACTTTATATTAAGAAATTTTATATTTTCTTAAATACATCCATCAAAATATTGAGGGTAAATTGAGGCGCTCCGGGTACGAAGGGCGAACTCGACAAATATTTTAACTTCCTTAAAGAAGTTATTGTGATACCCTCGACGTCGGGTTTTTGGGGAAGGGTCCTCCAGTTTTTTTTTCATTTTCAGATTCTAGACCTCTTGGTGAATACACCCATATAATTTTTATGTTGAGTTCGCCATTTTTTCCCCTTTAAATACGTAAAAACCGAAACTTTAAAATGCGAATATCTCGAAACTACGTTTTATCGAGTTCGCCCTTCGTACCCGGAGCCCTTCAATTTTATTCTTACTGTCAACACAAATTTCGAAAAAAAAAGTCTCTTTGAAATTTTAAAAAATTTGCTGCCACTGAGCCGTTGGTCATATTTTAACCAAAATACTTATGTTTTTTATGAATTTAGTTATCCCACTTCTGATGTCGTTTTCAGTTGTTCTCCCACTTCCGATGTCGTTTTAATCCCACTTCTTATGTCAATTAGAGTTATTGTCAAACTTCTGATGTTTTTAGTTGCTATCCCACTTGTGATGTCGTTTTTATCCCGCTTCTGATGTCGTCTTCAACTATCATCCCACTTCTGATGTCATTTTCGACTATCATCCCACTTCTGATGTCATTTTCGACTATCATCCCACTTCTGATGTCGTTTTCTGTTAGTATCCAGATGTCTTTTTTAGTTGTTATCCCACTTCTGAATTCTTTTCATTCCCACTTCTGATGGCGTTTTCAATTTGTTATCCCACTTCTAATGTAATTTCTACAGCCTGCTTCGGAATTCTCCCTCGAAAACAACATCCGAAGAGGGATAACAACAGAAAACGACATCAGAAGTGGGATAACAACTAAAAACGACATCAGAAGTGGGATAACAGCTTTAAATCTTCTCTAGATGAGGGTTCTTTTGACATCAGAAGTGGGATAAAAACAGAAATCTTCACTAAATAAGGCTTTTTTTTTTACATCAGAAGTGGGATAACGGATGAAATCTTCTCTAAATGAGGGTTCTTTTGACATCAGAAATGGGATAACAGCTGAAAACTTTCTCTATAATGCTTTTTGACATCAGAAGTGGGATAAAAGCAAATCTTCATAAATACGGCTTTTCTTTTACATCAGAAGTGGGATAACAGAAGAAAATCTTCTCTAAGTAAGGCTTTTTTTTACATCAGAAGTGGGACAACAGATGATAATCTTTTCTAGATGAGGATTTTTTTGACAACAGAATTCGCCCTCGAAAACAAAATCGGAAGTGGGATTACAACAGAAAACGACATCAGAAGTGGGATAAAAACGACATCAGAAGAAGGATAACAACTAAAAACAACATCAGAAGTGGGATAATTACTGAAAATGACATCAGAAGTGGGATAAAAACGACATCAGAAGAGGGATAACAACTAAAAACAACATAAAAAGTGGGATAACAACAGAAAACGACATCAGAAGTGGGATAACAACTAAAAGTGACATCAGAAGTGGGATAACAACTGAAAATCTTCTCTAGATGCGGCTTTCATTCAAAAATTCTTTCTCTTCTTCCTCTTTCTACTGCCCGCTTCGGAATTCGCCCTCGTTCCGAGACAAAAATGCATTTTCGCCCGTCCATCTCTTTTGTTCTCATTTTAATCAAAAGAACCTAAAAATTATATAGAAAACAAAAAAAATCAACTTTAATGAAAGCCTTGGGAGAACATTTTTTTTGTTCCTACAAAAAAGGAATCCGTAATAATGGAAGGACCTCACGAAAAACCGCATGTATTTCAAGGATACAAAACAATCTTTTTTGTAAATCGATTTTTGCCCATTTTAATCCAATAATTTTTTTTTTTTCTAGTTTTCTGAAAGTGTAAAAATGTCAATTTCTCGGGCGCTGAGGAATTTACGTAGGCTGGACGTTGATTTCTCCCTTAAGCCGATCCTCCGCTTCATTACATAACGTGGGACTTAAAATAGGTAAAATTCCTCATCTTAAGTTTTAAAAGCTTCCGTAGCCTTCAGTACACTTCAGAAGGCGAAAAAAACATTTTCTCACCGAAAGATTTGTATAATGAGAGGCCTTTAGTGACATCGGAATGGGATTATGACCGAAAATCTCAACAAGGGGCTTTTGTGGCATCAGAAATGGTATAAAATCTGAAAATCTTCTCTAGATGAGGGTTCCATGACATCAGAAGTGGGATAAAAGCTGAAAATCTTCTCTAGATGACGGTTTTTTGACATCAGAAGTGGCATAACTGCTGAAAATCTTCTCCATATGAGGGTTTTGTGACATCAGAAGTGGGATAAAAGCTGAAAATCTTCTCTAGATGAAGGTTTTTTGACATCAGAAGTGGGATAAAGCTGAAAATCTTCTCTAGATGACGGTTTTTGACATCAGAAGTGGCATAACTGCTGATAATCTTCTCCATATGAGGGTTTTGTGACATCAGAAGTGGCATAAAAGCTGAAAATCTTCTCTAGATGACGGTTTTTTGACATCAGAAGTGGCATAACTGCTGAAAATCTTCTCCATATGAGGGTTTTGTGACATCAGAAGTGGGATAAAAGCTGAAAATCTTCTCTAGATGACGGTTTTTTTGACATCAGAAGTGGGATAAAAGCTGAAAATCTTCTCCATATGAGGGTTTAGTGACATCGGAAGTGGGATAAAAGCTGAAAATCTTCTCTAGATGAAGGTTTTTTGACATCAGAAGTGGGATAACTGCTGGAAATCTTGTCTAAATAAGGGTTCCATGACATCAGAAGTAGGATAAAAGCTGAAAATCCTCTCTAGATGAAGGTTTTTTGACATCAGAAGTGGGATAAAAGCTGAAAATCTTCTCTAGATGAAGGTTTTTTGACATCAGAAGTGGGATAAAAGCTGAAAATCTTCTCTAGATGAAGGTTTTTTGACATCAGAAGTGGGATAAAAGCTGAAAATCTTCTCCATATGAGGGTTTTGTGACATCAGAAGTGGGATAAAAGCTGAAAATCTTCTCTAGATGAAGGTTTTTTGACATCAGAAGTGGGATAAAAGCTGAAAATCTTCTCCATATGAGGGTTTAGTGACATCGGAAGTGGGATAAAAGCTGAAAATCTTCTCTAGATGAAGGTTTTTTGACATCAGAAGTGGGATAACTGCTGAAAATCTTGTCTAAATGAGGGTTCCATGACATCAGAAGTAGGATAAAAGCTGAAATCCTCTCTAGATGAAGGTTTTTTGACATCAGAAGTGGGATAAAAGCTGAAAATCTTCTCTAGATGAAGGTTTTTGACATCAGAAGTGGGATAAAAGCTGAAAATCTTCTCTAGATGAAGGTTTTTTGACATCAGAAGTGGGATAAAAGCTGAAAATCTTCTCTAGATGAAGGTTTTTTGACATCAGAAGTGGGATAAAAGCTGAAAATCTTCTCTAGATGAAGGTTTTTGACATCAGAAGTGGGATAACTGCTGAAAATCTTGTCTAAATGAGGGTTCCATGACATCAGAAGTAGGATAAAAGCTGAAAATCCTCTCTAGATGAAGGTTTTTTGACATCAGAAGTGGGATAAAAGCTGAAAATCTTCTCTAGATGAAGGTTTTTGACATCAGAAGTGGGATAAAAGCTGAAAATCTTCTCTAGATGAAGGTTTTTTGACATCAGAAGTGGGATAACTGCTGAAAATCTTGTCTAAATGAGGGTTCCATGACATCAGAAGTAGGATAAAAGCTGAAAATCTTCTCTAGATGAAGGTTTTTTGACATCAGAAGTGGGATAAAAGCTGAAAATCTTCTCGATATGAAGGTTTTTTGAAGGTGTTTTTACAGCGGCGCTGTAAATTTCCCAGTCTCAACTTTTCTCTTGTTCCGGCCGGACGTAGCATTTTTTCCGAGATACATCACAGCCATAGTTTTGAACGGATTTTCACCAAATTTTCTCAAAATCTTCTTAAGAAAATGAACAATTTTTCCGGGGATAAAAATAGTCGGAAAGAAATTTACTTAGTACCTATGAAAATTGTAAAACTTAGAGAAAAAAAAAACTCAAAAATTTTGAGAAATGACTTCAAATTGTGAAGAAAAAATTGTTTTGTGAACTAAAAAAATCTCAACTAGAAAATAATAAGCCATTGTGTATACGCTTTTTTTTTTCTTTGTAATTCTAAATATAGAAAAACAGGTTTTTCGATCGTAAAATTCACCCACGTTGCATTCGAAGGTTCGTTTACCACGAATTTAACTTGAAAAGAAAAAGAAGAAGAAAAAAGAATAAATAAAAACTCGTCCCATTATGTTACTCTGTATTTTAGATCGGAATCGCTCTTTTAGCATATTTATGAAGAATAGTTTTTTTTTTTCTTTTTGAAATCGACCTTTTCTCCGAGGTTTTATGTTAAAACTGCCCTTTCTCAACGTTTTTCGCCCGAAGCGGTCCATCGGAAAGTATTCGAGGCCGTAAAAGTTAACAACCCTTGGAATATAGGGAACGGGAACTCGAATCCGCGAAAAACGATTTAAAATTTTCCTCCTGGAGGGCTTCTCGAAGGTTAAAAAAACGTCGATCTCTTCGATTATTATCTTTCGTGGAAATTAGCACGGATCGTCCCGGTCTATCCACGTCTATGTAATTTCATTTCTGGAATTTCTATTGCCCTCGACCAAGGCCGTTCATCTCCCCCACTGGACGGAGCCAAGGTTGACCACCGGCGGCAAATGGAAACCCGAGTTGGAAAGAAAAAAAAACCGATTGAGGGGAACGATCCTCCGCTCTTCTACTTATTCTACATGTAAACAAAAAGAGTCTTTCAATCATTCAGTTATCCCACTTCTGATCATGGCCTCCGTTTAGCCAAAAGACCAAAATTCTGCTCTATGATAACCAATGCCGTTTCTTTCACATCAGAAATGGTATACCCTTTGCATCCCACTTCTGATGTCAAAAAGCACCTTGTCGAGAATTTCATTCCCACTTCTGATTTCTGGGGTACTGTCACTTAGATCGAGAATTTTTCGTGATATCCCACTTCTGATGTCTAAAAAGCCTTATTTAGAGACGATTTAAAGCTGTTATCCCACTTCTGATGTCAAAAAAAGCCTCATTTAGAGAAGATTTTAAGTCCTCATCCCACTTCTGATGTCAAAAACCCTCATATCGAGAAGAGTTTAAGCTGTTATCCCACTTCCATAAAAGCTTAAAATCTGAAGATGAAAATCTTCTCTAAATGAGGCCTTTTTCTCATCAGATGTGGGATAACAGCTGAAAATCTTCTCTAGATATGGGTTTTTGACATCAGAAGTGGGATAGCATCTGAAAATTTTCTCTAAATGGAGCTTTTTGAAATCAGAAGTGTGATAACAGCGGAAAATAGATGAGGCTTTTTGACATCAGAAGTGGGATAAAAGCTTAAAATCTTCTCAAGATGAGGGTTTTTTGGCATCAGAAGTGGGATAACAGATGAAAATCTCCTCTAAATGAGGCCTTTTTCTCATCAGAAATGGGATAACAGCTAAAAATCTTCTCTAGATATGGGTTTTTGACATCAGAAGTGGGATAGCATCTGAAAATCTTCACTAAATGGAGATTTTTGACATCAGAAGTGGGATAACAGCTGAAGTCTTCTCTAGATGAGGGTTTTTTGGCATCAGAAGTGGGATAACAGCCAAAAATCTTCACTAGATGAGAATCTTTTGACATCAGAAGTGGGATAACAGCCAAAAATCTTCACTAGATGAGATTTTTTGACATCAGAAGTGGGATAAAAGCTTAAAATCTTCTCAAGATGAGGGTTTTTTGGCATCAGAAGTGGGATAACAGATGAAAATCTCCCCTAAATGAGGCCTTTTTCTCATCAGAAATGGGATAACAGCTAAAAATCTTCTCTAGATATGGGTTTTTGACATCAGAAGTGGGATAGCATCTGAAAATCTTCTCTAAATGGAGATTTTTGACAACAGAAGTGGGATAACAGCTGAAAATCTTCTCTAGATGAGGGTTTTTTGGCATCAGAAGTGGGATAACAGCCAAAAATCTTCACTAGACGAGAATCTTTTGACATCAGAAGTGGGATAACAGCCAAAAATCTTCACTAGATGAGAATCTTTTGACATCAGAAGTGGGATAACAGCCAAAAATCTTCACTAGATGAGATTCTTTTGACATCAGAAGTGGGATAACAGCCAAAATCTTCACTAGATGAGATTCTTTTGACATCAGAAGTGGGATAACAGCCAAAAATCTTCACTAGATGAGATTCTTTTGACATCAGAAGTAAGATAACAGTCGCAAATGTTCTCTAAATAAGCCTTTTTTCCACATCAGAAGTGGGATAACACCTTAAAATCTTCTCTAAATGAGGCTTTTTTGACAGCAGAAGTGGGATAACAGCCAAAAATCTTCTCTAGATGAGATTTTTTAGACATCAGATGTGCAATAACTCGAAAAAAATATAATAAAAAACGAGAAGAAGTCAAAATTAGACACTTTTAAAAATATTTTTATAAATCTACCATTTCTTTTGAGATTTTCTGATTGACATATTTTGCTCGACCTTTATTTTTCCTATAATATACTTTTTAAAAAGACTGTTCGGTTGGAGGTAAAGGGGTCAGTATGTCCCACACAGACCCGATCTTCGTAACGGCTCCGAAACTCTCCCTTCTTTTCAGCCAAGGTTATCTTTTCGCCCGACCAACAATAAAAAATAATATTTAAAAAACAAAAATTCGCCCTTAAAATTATTCATCTTATAAATAAAAGATCAGCTTGCGAAATACGGCACCCCCGAGAGGATTTCGTAAAAATATCACGTCGGAGGTGTTCCATTTTCATAATATAAGCGTCAAATTTTTTTAAAAATATTTTCATTTATTATTTTTGAGGAAAAAAATTTAGGTTCTAATTGGGATTCGAACCTACGACCATTGGATTACATCCTCAACACTTTCTAACTTAAATATGGACGCCTACAACTCAGCATTGGCGAATCTGGACCAATTAAAAGGTGGCCTCACCCTTCAAAAAGCCCACGAGCCGCCACTGCCATTCGGACTAAAGAAACTATCAACGGAGGGGAAGTATAAGGGAGGGGAAGTATAACGGAGGGGGAAGTTTTTTTTTCCGAAAAATATTGAAAAAATGGCGTTTTTTTGGGCAAAATAATGACGTAAAAGGTTGAAAAGTAATTAAAAATGGAGTTCAGAGAGCCGGGAAAATTTGAATTTTTTTTTTTTTTTTGCGTTTTATGACCAGTCGGACTAAAGACACTATCAACGAAGGGGGAAGTATAAGAGAGGGGAAGTATAACGGAGGGGGAAGTATAAGGGAGGGAAGTATAACTGAGGGGGAAGTTTTTTCCCCGAAAAATATTGAAAAAATGGCGTTTTTTTGGTGGGCAAAATAAAGACGTAAAAGGTTGAAAACTAATTAAAAATGGAGTTCAGAGAACCGGGAAAATTTGAATTTTTTTTTTTGCGTTTTTTGACCAGTCGGACTAAAGAAACTATCAATGGAGGGGGAAGTATAACGGAGGGGGAAGTTTACGGAGGGGGAAGTATAAGGGAGGGGGAGTATAACGGAGGGGGAAGTATAAGGGAGGGGAAGTATAACGGAGGGGAAGTATAACGGTGGTGGAAGTATAAGGGAGGGGAAGTATAACGGAGGGGGAAGTTTTTTTTTCCCGAAAAATATTGAAAAAATGGCGTTTTTTTGGGCAAAATAAAGACGTAAAAGGTTGAAAACTAATTAAAAATGGAGTTCAGAGAACCGGGAAAACTTGAATTTTTTTTTGCGTTTTTTGACCAGTCGGACTAAAGAAACTATCAACGGAGGGGGAAGTATAAAGGAGGGGAAGTATAACTGAGGGGGAAGTTTTTTTTTTCCGAAAAATATTGAAAAAATGGCGTTTTTGGGGAAAAATAAAGAATTAAAAGGTTGAAAACTGATTAAAAATGGAGTTCAAAAAACCGGGAAAATTTGATTTTTGTGCGTTTTTTGACCAGTTGGACTAAAAGAAACTATCCCTCGTCCTCCGCTGTTTTTTGAATAATTCAAAGTAGATAAAAAGACTTTAAAGAGTTTCTTTGTGAATATTTCCTGGGTTTAATTCATGAATCGTAATGCGAAACCGGTGTCTAAACGTTTGCGGCGATGACGGAATCTTTCCGGGTTGTAGGCGTTGACAAATTTGCGGTCGACGCTTTTTTTTTCTCTCTCATCGTTCCCGCTGCGAAATTTTTATTGAATGGCCGCTTAACGATTTGTGAAAACCATTAATGCTCTAACGGAATTCCATCGATCGACGTGGCTTTTGTTTTCTTGAAAAAAAACTCAGGGGAAAATTTAGTTCGTTCCGTCCTTATTCAGTTTTTTTCTTTCAATCGTGGAAAATATGGGAGGGGAAAGAAAAAAGTTGGCAGACAATGGATTTGTGAAGTATTCCGGTCGTTTTGTCCCAGAAGAGTCGGGCCGTAGTTCACTGACCAGAAAGGCCGCGAGGAGGCGATCTAATGACGGAATAACAGCCCAGTGATTACTGCATTCCACGTCGTAGACACCGGAGTGGACGGGAATCCGTGAAATTTTTTAATACACGAATTAGTTTTTCCGCAGAAAGCCGAAAGGACACCTAGAAACGTCCATTTTGGGCTTCTTCGCCCAAAAGCCGCAGCACTTTCGCCCATAAAATTACTTTCCTATATTTGAGCACGAAAAATCTTCGGAAAATTTTTTACAATAGCTAGTTCTCGTTGGAAGCTCTTCAAACTAGTACATTTACAATAAAAGCGTAGGTAGAAGAAGAAAAAAGTAATGATTTGAAGAGCTTCTAACCATGGGCGTCAATCCGTTCGAATTATTGGGGGGGACCTCGTCCTTGGAAAAAATCTCAAAGAAACTTCCCTCATTTCATTTTGGATTTTGGAATATAGGAAAAAAAATTTCCTAAAATCCTATATGGAAAAAAAACTGTAGGGAGAGTGTGTGTATAATCGAGTAAAGCTATCACTTCACCAAAGGAAAAATTACAAAATACATAACAAACTTTTTTTTTTTACATAATTTTTTTTAATAAACTATGTAGGGTAGGTCATACATGTTATTTTTAGGAATACATATACAATAAAATATAAGTACAATAAATACTAGGATAACAACAAAACATAAGTTTTTATCAAAATGGAACGGAAAAAAAAAAAATGGAAAATGTGAAAATTGGAAGAATTTGACTTAAAAAACGATATGTAAAATATATGATACGGAAATATATAACACGATATGGAAAATGATGGAAATTTTTATTTATGGAAATAATTCAAAAATGGTTCTTCTATTTATATTATTACTGATAAAAATGTTGGAAATTTCTTTTGCATCTATTTTATCTAAAATGTCCTGATGGCTATGGCAAATAGCCACATGGTTCAATCTTTCTTGCCCCATGGAATTTCTGAGATAATTTTTTAATCTTCTTAATGAGCTGAAACTCCTCTCCGCCTCGCATGAAGATGCAGGTAAAACCAGAAGAATTCTTATCAAATTTTCTATATTCGGAAACATATTTTTGACTTCCTGGGATAACAAACGATATTGGTTAATTACATCATCCAGACAGTCTAAGTTCTTTAATGTTTTTCGAAACATCGGAATTTCAATAGCCAAATCTTTAAAATTAATTTCGGGAAACTCTTTCACTTCATTGGTGATAATACCCTTTAATAGACATGATTCGAGGTTTTTGTAAAATTTCAAGCTTGGTTGGTCAAATCTTGAAGTTAAGGACTGCAATGCTGTGTCAAGTAATTCAAAGTAAATTAATTTATAATATTGGAACGGTTCTTCTGCATGATAAGTTGGGCATGGTCCACAAAATCTTTGAGGAACTCGTTTCTTTCGGGGCAATTGAGGCACCTCCAACCCTAGTTCTTCGACTTTGGTGTTTGTGTCTCTCCATACAATAGTAAACGCTTCGTCAGTTCTTTTAGATAGTAATTCCAATTTGATGATGTCTGTGGCTTCTATCATTCCAGATATGGTCTGCCTTCTCCCTTGTAGGGCCGTATTTAGCTTTTCAAGATAAGGCACAACGTTTTGTAGCATTAGAAGGCCCAAAAGAGTAGATCCTTGCCTCCCGCAATGCAAAAGGCTTCCCGCATTCAAAATATGTTTATCTTTTTCAGAAACGATTTCGAGTGTTTCTATAATTTCAGCATATTTTTTTAATACCTCACTGATTTGCTTGCCCCTGTAAATCCATCTAGTTGGGCATAAAGGCTTTATTACTTTAGAACTTGGAAGATTATTTTTGTGAAGAACATTTTCAAATTTTGTCTTGAAATTTAAAGACTGATGAAGGATGTTACCCAACTCATGGCACCACTGTAAAGAATTTCTGGTTGTTACGGTAGCTTCTACAATATCTTTCATCACCAGATTAACACAATGTGCACCACAATGCACATATCTGGCTAAGGGCTGATCTTTTTGAATACAAGCCTGAACTCCTTTTATGGCCCCACTCATGTTTCCTGCGCCGTCATAAGCTTGACCCCTTAAATTTGAAATAGAAAGCTGTAATCTTATCATGACATCTTTTAAAATATTAGAGATGGCCTCTCCAGTGGTAACATTAACTTCATAAAGGCCAACGAAACTCTCAATCGGAAATAGGGCTTCATCAACCCATCTGAAACAGATGCTCAGTTGCTCTTTTCCTGAAATATCTCTTGTTCCATCGCAAATTAAAGAAAAAATTGGAAGAGAGCTGTTTTTAATTTGATGACAAATGTTATGAACAATTAAATGAGCTGTTATTTCCAAAATTTCATTTTGAGCAGCAGGGGACAAAAACTTAGTCTTTTCAACTCCTTTCGAAATCCACTTCTTCAAATGAGGCAAATCGATTGATCTTAATTTTAAAATTTCAAAAAAGTTTCCCGTGTCATTCGTATGACCTCGCAATGCGAGTCCTTGCCTTGCCAAATATTTTATGGATTCAACAATTGCAATAAGATTTTTACTGGCAACAGTTTTTTCGTTGGCAGCTTTCGCACACAATTGTGACCGAACATCTTTAAAATTTTTCGAAAATGTTGATATCGCATGTATATGAGATTTACTTGTAGCATGGGATTTGAATTTTTCAAGAGCTTTTTTCCAATTTTTGAAACCAGAAGAGGCGAAGGAATCGTCCATTTTCGTGCACAAAGTTTTTTCAGGGTTATTTCGAAGGTACGTCATACAATAAAAACATAAAATGCCCTTAATTCCAGGTTCATAATGAAGCCATTTGTAATCTTCAAACCATTTTATCTGAAATTTCAGCGTTCTTTTACCAAGGACTTGTTCGGGAAAGTCTGTCGGAAGTTTTCGGAATTGATCTGGATTAATGGCACAGATAGTTGGAGGTGGTTTTAGAGCCTCATCAACTTTGGGGGATTCATTTACTTTAAAATTTTCGTTTTTTTCTAGAGCATTTTCGTCGGTAGAAGATAAATCTTTGTCTTTTTCTTTCGACACAGTCTGAGACTCGGTGGTGTTAGGATTTAATTTAACCAAAAAACGTTCCATTTTGATAAAAATTCAAACTAAATGAATTATGAGTTTTGGTAAAAAAAATCTATGTAAAAGCCCATTTAAACAACAGTGTAAAAAATCTGGAGTGTGAAGTTGCTTAAAAATCACAATTTACAAGTTAAAAAAAAAAGAAATATGACTAAGGTCATGACTAGAATGGATACTCATACTTCTAATAAGAATGAAAAGTATTCAAATAATAGCACCTACATATTATGTACAAGAAATATATACAATATTCCTAATTTAAATTTACAAAATATCTACATTTTAATGTGCTCAACCTTTCTTCCAAGCGATCCTTCTCACCTCATTGGACATAACTACCAACTAAGAATAACATTAAGATCAATCGAAACAAAATAATAGATAAGTACAATTATAATAGTTTATAAATACGTACTCACTCATTATCGGGAGTCAAAAATATTCTACTGTTTAATGTTTTTATATTTCATAGTTCGTAAAATACTTACATTTATTCAGAGAAGTCAGTTTATCCAAATATTTGGTTTATTTTAACATTAACTAAATTACTGTTCAACTTGACATTAGCCGACAAAACGGAATCACGGTGAAGCATATTTTGTAAAATGAAAGTTATGTTTTCGTTGAGACTGTTACAATGCAAGGTTGGCGGTAGCGACTTATCACATTGCAAAGCAGGCAGTACCAACAGAATAAAGCCATAAATATCCCTTTAGGGTGCACAAAATTTACCATAATATATTTTAGTTTTAATTTTTAGTTAGAAGTTTTTTTAAAAACTTATTTTAATTTTAGAATTTTTTTTTTTTTTTTTTTTAGAATTTTTAAGTAATATAACATAAAAAAAATTTAAATTTAGATGGAAATTATTGGGGGGGACCTAGGGGACGGCTCTAAATGATGGGGGGGACGCGTCCCCCGAATCCCCCCCGATTGACGCCTATGCTTCTAACGAAAACTTCCTTTAGAAGTAACAATATTGGAGGGGGAAGTATATGGCAGGGGAACTATAACGGAGGGGGACGTATAACGGGGGGGAAGTATAAGGGAACAAAAGTATAACGGAGGGGGAAGTTTTTTTTTTCTCAAAAATTTTTCCAAGTTTTCTTTTTTCTGGATAATTTTCCAAGTTTTCTTTTCTTTTTTTTTTGAAAAATTTTCCGAGTTTTGTTTTTCAAAAATTTTCCGAGTTTTTTGTTTTTTCAAAAAATTTTCCGATAAATTTTCTAAGTTTTTTTTAAATTTTCCAATTTTTTTTTCAAAAATTTTCCGAGTTTTTTTCTAAAATTTTTAAAGTATCAAGGTAGAAATAAGCCGAAGGAGGTCCCTCAGCATGAAATTTCTCCCTACTAAAATGATAATTAATGTAAAAAAATTTTTTTACACCAAAAATTTTGAAAAAATATAAGGAATATTTGGTGAAAATTTGGTGAAAATCGGACCAACGGTTCTGGCGTGTTCAAGGCATTATGGCGAAAGCCTCCGCCAGAATCCCTGCCTTTCACGTGAAATCTAACGGGGAACCTGCTTTCTGCTCTGAAAAACCTGAGTTATCACTCACTCATGCTTCGACTCACCCCTCACAAGCGGCAAAACTTACGCCATGAACAAGTTGAACATTTTTTTTCACTCCTTTGTGGTCATCACGAGAGGCAGGGACTCTGGCGGGGGCTTTCGCCATCACGGGGAATCATTTTTCAAGAAGCAAAAAAAAGCTAAAGATTATCATCAAAACTCAAGCCCATGTCCTGATTTTTTTGATAAACCAAAATCGAGATTTTTTCGCTCAAGAAAACCGAAACTCGCACTTAAGAAAAAAATGAAAACGCGTTCCTTGTTATTGATGTTATCTTTGAAAAATTAAACGCTCTGCTAAATTGAAAAGCGACTTCGGATATTCACTTTCGTTTCGAAACGGTCTCAAGGCGCGTTCGCGTGGCTTCATTTCCCGAAGAAAAAATTAACTTAAAAAAATGGGATTTGCGTGTTTTTTTTCTAGTTGCCTCCCAGCGTTTGAAATCTAGTAACACGCTAGCACAGTGTCCTTAAGGTTTTTTCACCATTCAAAATAGACAAAACCCGTTATACTTTCCCAGAATCCTAGTTTTTCTAACAATTCTCCATTTTAAGTCCTTAAAGAAGTTATTGAGATACCCTCCACGTCGAGTTTTTGGGGTCTTCCAGACTCCGGAGGGTCAAATCGAATCTTGACCGATCTATGTCTGTGATGCCGGCCGGCCGTAGTTTTTCCCGAACACTTTACAGCAACAGTTTTCAACCAATTTCACCTCTTGCGAATTTTGAATTTCGAAAAAATGGCGGCGATATGTTTGAAATTTTAAAAAATTCGCTGCGACATGACCACTAAGGAGTGAAAAAAATGTTCAACATGTTCATGGCGTAAGTTTTGCCGGTTGTGAGGGGTGAGTCGAAGCATGAGTTATAATGCAGTTTTCTGAGCAGAAAGAAGGTTCAGATTCTCGAGAACCTGGATTAAATTAAGACATAAAAAAATTTGTTTTTTCCGTGGTAAATTCTGTGGTTGGCCTTCAAAAAATTGGTTCGGTAATTTTTTCCTACTTGTCTTAATCCGACTTGGCGTTGTGATTTTCTCCCCCCCCCCCCCCTAAAAACCTTGTTTTTTCCGATTCCATAATAATTTTTTAAAAATAATTTGCTCAATAAATTAGAAATTATGAGTCTGGCTGGCGTAAGTTTTGACTTTTAGGGGGGGTGAGTCGAATACCGCCTCATCTTTTTACGGGATTTCATTAAACTTAAAAAAATTTGCTTTTTCCGCGGTAAATTCTGTGGTTGGCCTTCAAAAAATACGGAAAAATCTATCCGGAAATTTTTCCTCATGTCCTCGATTGCTTTTTGACGATGCTACCTTGTATAAAAACGTTGTCAACCTAATTATAAATGTCATGATTCGCCTTGGATGAAAAAAAAAATTATTCTTGAGGCCATTTTCCCTTTTCTCTCGTTAAAAACAATTGACCTGTATTTTTTGTTGAGAATTTTCCATTTGGAATGTTTCTAATTTTTCAAATAAGTTTCCTTGAATTTTTCTGGCAGGTAGTTGGGGAAGGACGACAAGGGGAGCTGGCTATCATCCCCATTGTTGTCTCTTCACCTGTGATAAACGCTTTAAACCATGTTCTTGACCCCTACGGCCCAAAAACGGAGGGTATCGCAGTATCTTTATTTTTGGGATATTATAGAGCACAAACGAAATAAATTGATCTTTTGGCCATTCAACCGGAGAAAGAGGGTGGCCCAGAAGAGGGCTTTCGCCATATTGGCGACACAGTGCAATTGTGAGGACTAGAGAGAATTAGATTGATGGGGCGTAAGTTTTGCCAGTTGAGAAGGGTGAGACGAAGCGCGAGTGAGGCGGTCTTCGACGCAACCCCCCCCCCCCAAAGGCAAACCTTACGCCAACCAGACTCATAATTACTAAATTTATGGAGCAAATTATTTTGGAATCGGTTAAAACGAGGTTTAGGGGGGGGGGATGGAAGAAAATCACAGCTCCAAGTCGGATTAAGACAAGTAGGAAAAATTTCCGAATCAGTTTTTCCATATTTTTTGAAGGCCAACGACAGAAATTACCGTGGAAAAAAACAAATTTTTAAATTCTTAATGTAATCCCGTAATTAAGATTAGGCGGTCTTCGACTCACCCCCCTTAAAAGGCAAAACTTACGCCTGCGAGACTCATAACTCATAATTTCAAATTGTTGGAGCAAATTATTTAAAAATATTTTTGGAATCTGTGGAGTCTCTAGTTTTGAGTAAGTAAACCTTCATCGGTTAAAAAGAGGTTTTTGGGGGAGAAGGGGGGGGGAGAAAAAATCACAACTCCAAGTCGGATTAAGACAAGTAGGAACAATTTTCCGAATATGTTTGTCCGTATTTTTTGAAGGCCATTGAAATTTTCTTTACAGAGTTACTTAACTTTTTCATGGGAAAAGAACCCTTTTTTGAAATCTTACTTTGAATCCAATTAAAATAATCAGGCTTCCTTCGACTCACCCCCCTCAATTGGCAAAACTTACGCCAGCCTTTCCAAAACTGATTTTGTTTTGTGGGAAGAAAATCAAAACTCCTAGACGGATTACGATAGGAAAATTTTTATATTTAATTTTAAAGGAATTTCTATTATTTACTCGCCTTCAGTTTTCCCATGTCGACTTTCACTCGTGAGGATCAATTAACGAGATGCCTTAAGAATTTATTTATACAATAGGAAAAAAAAACTTAAAAAACGCGTATTATTCTTTTATTTTGATTTAACTTTCTACTTAATATGGACGTCACGTGTGGATTAGAATAATCGGATTAAAAGGTCCTGGAAGCCATTAAATACCCCTTTTCTCTCCTGGGGTTTTTCCAAAGTTTTTCTTCAGACCCTTTCGAATTTCGGACACGCAGAGCTGGTACTACGCGCTAAGAATTTAAACAAATTATCTTTTTTATGAGTCAGGAGTTTAATTTTGTGACTCACTGAATTTTTATTAAAGACACGTCTTAAACGTCAATATTTTAAAAAGAAATTCCCGCATAAAAAAAATGATGACGCCGAATTTTGCGGAAAAACAAAATTGCTTATATCAGAAGAAAGTTCATCATTTTATGGGGGAGTTTTGCCAAAAAATTTGATGATTTAGCCTTTTTAAATTTTTTTGAAGACAAAATTTGGTGATTTTTTGACCCAAAAATGCAATTTTTACGCTAAAATATTGTTTAAATAATTTATTTATACCTGAATTTGATATTATCCAAGATGATGTTTTTTTTAAATATTTTTGAGATGTAAAACGCACAAACACAAGCACAATTTTTGAAAAAATAAATTAATTTTAATTAAATTTTTGTTGTGAAAGGGAGCACTGGGTAGCACAACGAGAGTCGGGGAGCAACTGGTTTTCTTCGGCTAGCCTGGAATGCGTCTCCGCTTTCGAGAATCCTCCGCCAGAGGGTGCTGTTAAATGTTTGGACTATTTCTTTTTCCCTTTTTTTTTCTCTCTTTCAGGGGGACATTGGGAGTTTCCTGAAGGCCTATTACTTAGTTTTTAGAAAGGTCACGATGCCCCGAACAATTGCTACCTCCGATGTACTGAACCTTTTAAATCCTTTAAAATGCCAAACGTTCTTCTCCTCCTTTTTAAAAACTTTTCAATGTTGCAAAACCTAAAAATAATCTTCAAACTTCCGCATCTCCCTTAATATTTGAACAATTTTACTTTTAAATATACCGTTGGAAAGCTAAAACAATCCTCTTTAAAAATCTAAAAACAAAAAAAAAATTAAATTTTCCCGTTTAGTCCCTACGGAACTTCAAAAAACCTTAAAATCTCTACGTTTTTCACAACTTGTTGGCTTTGTTCAAAACGCATTTTGCAACTCCTGGAGCATGCGTAGAAAGATTTGGACGTCAAATTAGCCGTCAAATAATGTCATCTGACGTCAAATTAGACGTGTGAAATCCTTCAGCTATAGGAGTTTCAAACTGAGGTTGGAACAAAGCTATTATCTTGATGTCTCGTGCTTTTAACTTTGCAAATACTCAATTTTTTGGGATCAAAATGTGATAAAAAAGAGAAGGAAAAAGGCCCAAAAATAGGGAAGAATTAAAGTACTTGTTGGAAGAGCTTCACTTTGCCTGTGGTTCCGGCCGGACGGACGGCCGGCCGTAGCTACGCCCACAGTTTTCAACCGATTTTTTTTAAATGAGTATTTGTTATATTATTAATTAGCAACAGATTAACCACAGGTCGCCATATTTTTTTCATTAAACAAGAGGATAACCACAAATAACCATATTTGGTTAAATTAAGCAAGAGGCCAACCCACATTTAACTATATTTTGCTAAATTTTTAACAACAGGTTAACCACTCGCTAACCTTCCCTAACCACAAGTAACCATATATGGTTAAAATATAAGCAAGAGGCCAACCACATTTAACCATATTTTGCTAAATTTTTAAAAACAGGTTAACCACTCGCTAACCTTCCCTAACCACAGGTAACCATATATGGTTAAATATAAGCAAGAGGCCAACCACATTTAACCATATTTTGCTAAATTTTTAAAAACAGGTTAACACTCGCTAACCTTCCCTAACCACAGGTAACCATATATGGTTAAAATATAAGCAAGAGGCCAACCACATTTAACCATATTTTGCTAAATTTTTAACAACAGGTTAACCACTCGCTAACCTTCACTAACCACAGGTAACCATATTTGGTTAAAATAAAGCAAGAGGCCAACCGCATTTAACCATATTTTGCTAAATTTTTAACAACAGGTTAACCACTCGCTAACCTTCACTAACCACAGGTAACCATATTTTGCTAAATTTTTAACAACAGGTTAACCTCTCGCTAATTTTCCCAAACCACAGGTTACCATATTTTGCTAAATTTTTAACAACAGGTTAACCACTCGCTAACCTTCACTAACCACAGGTAGCCATATTTTGCTAAATTTTTAACAACAGGTTAACCGCTCCCCAACCTTCTTTTTTCAAAAATGTTTTCTAAGTATCAATGAAGAAGAGAAAAATCAAGGTAGAAATAATGGGATTTTTGCCCAAGGGAGGTCCCTCTCCTAAGGCGTGGAGTATGAAATTTCTCCCTACCAAAATGGCAATTATTGTTTTAAAAAAATGATAATTTTTTTACATCAAAATATCTTAGAAATAAGGAGTAATTAATGAAAATTTTAAAATTTCAAACAGGCATATCTCCGCCATTTTTCGAAATTCAAAAATCGCCCCCGTTATTTTTTGTTCACCAACTAAAGAAAATTTGGGGAAAAATCGGTTGAAAATTGTGCCCGTGTAGTGTTCCGGAAAAACTACGGCCGGCCGGCACCACAGACAAAGTTGAGATCGGTAAAGATCGATTTGACCCCAAAAACCCGCCTTGGAGGGTATCACAATAACTTCTTTAAGGAAGTTAAAAAGATTGAGAGACAATAATCAATTAAATAAACGTCAGAACGCGACAACGGTCCATGTTTCCGTATAGGGCTTCTGGTTGGAAAAGGGACTGTTAGATCGACAATGATAAACAGCTGATAGCCTCTTTCAAGGAAATAGTCGACCCGTTAGAAGCTCACGAGCGCGAAAACGCCGCCACCGGTGTCCAATAACGAGCGCGAAAGGTGCCAAACACCCCGGGAAAAAAACCGCGGTGACAATAGGACGCTTTTCAACCTCAAAACGAATTTCAATTCGCAAATTCCGTTATAATCTTTTCGAAAGGTGGATCCCGGCTTTTGCACGATGAAAAATGGATCTCGATAACATATCTAATGTATCCATTTTATATTCATGTATTCATGAAAGTCTTTAAAAAAATAAAAGATTAAGGTTATGTGGATGTTTGTGTCATTTTTTATTGTCTAGAACCTGTAGGAGAAAATGGGGGAGAGAAAAAATTTGTAAAATATTTTTTTTTTTTCGGGACCAATTGGCGATCTGCTGCCGGGGACCACCCAAGTTGATATCCAGGTAAGGTTTCAGGGAGGATATCTAATTCTTCCTTAAAGAAGTTATTGTGATACACGTCGGGTTTTTGGGGTCTTCCAGACCCCGGAGAGTCAAATCGAAGATCTTTAACTCAACTTTGTCTGTGGTGCCGTCCGTCCGTAGTTTTTCCGGAACACTACACGATCACAATTTTCAACCGATTTTCACCCGATTTTCCCCAAATTTTCATTAGTTGGTGAACAAAAAATTAACGTGGGCGATTTTTGAATTTCGAAAAAAGGCGGAGATATGCCTGTTTGAAATTTTAAAATTTTCATTAATTACTCCTTATTTCTAAGATATTTTGATGTAAAAGAAATTATCATTTTTTTAAAACATTAATTGCCATTTTGGTAGGGAGAAATTTCATACTCCACGCCTTACGAGAGGGACCTCCCTTGGGCAAAAATCCCATTATTTCTACCTTGATTTTATCTTCTTCATTGATACTTAGAAAACATTTTGAAAAAAAGAAGGTTGGGGAGCGTTAACCTGTTGTTAAAAATTTAGCAAAATATGGTTACTTGTGGTTAGTCAAGGTTAGCGAGTGGTTAACCTGTTGTTAAAAATTAGCAAAATATGGTTAAATGTGGTTGGCCTCTTGTTCATATTTTAACCAAATATGGTTAACAATGATTAGTCAAGGTTAGCGAGTGGTTAACCTGTTGTTAAAAATTTATCAAAATATGGTTACCTGTGGTTAGTGAAGGTTAGCGAGTGGTTAACCCGTTGTTAAAAATTTAGCAAAATATGGTTAAATGTGGTTGACCTCTTGTTCATATTTTAACCATATATGGTTACCTGTGGTTAGGGCAGGTTAGCGAGTGGTTAACCTGTTGTTCATATTTTAACCATATATGGTTACCTGTGGTTAGGGAAGGTTAGCGAGTGGTTAACCTGTTGTTAAAAATTTAGCAAAATATGGTTACCTGTGGTTAGTGAAGGTTAGCGAGTGGTTAACCCGTTGTTAAAAATTTAGCAAAATATGGTTAAATGTGGTTGACCTCTTGTTCATATTTTAACCATATATGGTTACCTGTGGTTAGGGAAGGTTAGGGAGTGGTTAACCTGTTGTTAAAAATTTAGCAAAATATAGTTAAATGTGGTTGGCCTCTTCCTTATAATTTAACCAAATATGGTTATTTGTGGTATTTGTGGTATATTTTAACCATATATGGTTACCTGTGGTTAGGGAAAGTTAGGAATTGGTTAACCTGTTGTTAAAAATTTAGCAAAATATAGTTAAATGTGGTTGGCCTCTTGCTTATAATTTAACCAAATATGGTTATTGTGGTTATCCTCTTTTTATAATGAAAAAATTATGGCGACCTGTGGTTAATCTGTTACTAATTAATATATAACAAATACTCATTTAAAAAAAATTGGTTGAAAACTGTGGGCGTAGCTACGGCCGGACGGACGGCCGGCCGGAACCACAGACAAAGTTGAAATCGGTATAGATCCATATTCGTAAATTCGTATATTCGAAAATAATATTGTAATTTCGAAAATTTTTCTTAGTATCAAGGTAGAAATAATGGGATTTTTGCCCAAGGGAGGTCCCTCTCGTAGGGGGTGGAGGAGTGAAATTTCTACCTACTAAAATGACCATCCGGGGTCTGGATGACCCTTCTCCCAAAAACCCGACGTGGAGGGTATCACAATAACTTCTTTAAGGATGTTAAAAATCCATTGTGTTGGTGATTGTGGGGGGGGGGGATTATTGGATGAAAGAAGGTTGGTAGCACTGTCTTAGTCATTTATTTTTTCAAAAAATGTTTCGTTTTGTAAGAAGAGTTTTCGGATCTTTATCCGTGAATTACGCAAGGCACCCTGGGGATTTTCTAAAAAACGCGTTGGCGTCACACCCGACTTCCTGGGCGACTCACCTTCAATGTCACACACAAAAAAAAACTCTCAAGTGAAAAGCCCCAGAAATCTCAAAGCGACGTAACTATAGAAAAAGGGAAAACCGCCGATGACCCATTTTCCAAAAGAAAAAAAAAATATCTTCCTTTAATTGAGGTTGTAAATCTCTGTTTTATCTTCTCGTGCACGACCCCTTTCGTGGGTTTGAGGACCATTGTCCGTTTCCTGGGCCAAATTAAGGCCCGTAGAAAACGTGCCCAAAAATCGTCAGAGACGTATGCTTAGAAAAATGGATTTCGCTAATGATGGACAATAACGGATGTTTCGGAGAAGCCTGATATGACGTCATAACAGGGTGGCCAACATGAGCAAGTCGGGACACTTAGAAAACAACTACAAAGTTTGAAGAGCTTCCAAACCAAAATTGATGTTTCGGAATGCCTGATATGACGTCATAACAGGGTGGCCAACATGAGCAAGTCGGGACACTTAGAAAATAACTTGTTTGAGGAGCTTCCAAACCAAAATTGATGTTTCGGAAAGCCTGATATGACGTCATAACAGGGTGGCCAACATGAGCAAGTCGGGACACTTAGAAAATAACTTGTTTGAAGAGCTTCCAAACCAAAATTTCCTTAAAGAGAAGTAAAAAATAGGGGGGGGGGGAGTATAACGGAGCGGGAAGGATAAGGGGGAAGTATAACGAAAGGAGAAGTTTTTTTCCCAAAAATTTTCAAACTTTTTTATTTAATTTTCCGTGTTTTTATGTCTAAAAATTTTTAAGTTTTTTCTATTTTTCGAAAAATTTGCTAACTTTTTTTTGGAAAATTTTTCAACTTATTTTCGGAAAAATTTCCACCTTTTTTTTAAATTTTCTGAGTTTTTTTCCCGGAAAATTTGCCAACTTTTTTGAAATTTTTTTTTTTCCGAATTTTATTTTATAAATTTGCGCTTTGAAATGATATGAAATGAAATGAAAAAAAAAAAAAAAACGTAAAAACTTCCCCCTCGTAATCCTTTTCCTCCCTTATACTTCCCCCTCGGTAATACTCCCCCCCTATACTTCCCCCTCCGCCATACTTCCCCCTCCGCCATACTTCCCCTCCTTTATACTTCCCCTCCTTGTATTTTAATTTATGGACAATAACGGATGTCGTCACAGCCTGATATGACGTCATAACAGGGTGGCCAACATGAGCAAGTCGGGACACGACAAAATTTGGGGGGGGGGAGTATAACGGAGCGGGAAGGATAAGGGGGAAGTATAACGAAAGGAGAAGTTATTTTTTCCAAAAAATTTTCCAACTTTTTTATTTAATTTTCCGAGTTTTTTGTCTAAAAATTTTCAAAGTTTTTTTCTATTTTTCGAAAAATTTGCTAACTTTTTTTTGGAAAATTTTCCAACTTTTTTTTCGGAAAAATTTCCACTTTTTTTTTTTAATTTTCTGAGTTTTTTTTCCGGAAAATTTGCCAACTTTTTTTTTAAAATTTTTTCCGAATTTAATTTTTAAATTTGCGCTTTGAAATAATATAAAATGAAATGAAAAAAAAAAAAAAAAAAAAAAAACGTAAAAACTTCCCCCTCCGTAATCCTTTCCCTCCCTTATACTTCCCTCTCGGTAATACTCCCCCTCCTTATACTCCCCCTCCTTTATACTTCCCCTCCCTTGTATTTTAATTGCTGATTTTATTCCTTTGGAAATGGATGTTTTGGGAGCAAAAAAAAAAATTGATTCCAGTTTTTCAAGTGTGACGTTTCTCCGCAGGTGACTGCAACAGTCGGCTGACCAAGAATCCCAATTTGAGAAGATCCATGCGAATCTCCGGACGAGATCTTTCATCGCAGAGGGGAACGGACCCGAAAAAAGGTAAGAAAGAAAATAAAAAAAGAAAGAAAGATTCCGCTTCATTTCACTCCCGCCTAAAACTTGATTTTTCCGTCCCCCCCGCACAAACGACCGGTTATTTTTTATTTCCCAACACCGACGTCTTTTTGTTTCTTAAGGATTCGTGACTTGGAAGGTCTTCAGGAGTGTGCAGACACAACATACACGAAGACTGAAAAAAAATAAAAAAAATAAAAAAAAAGCGGATACGGAGAAGGGATAAGGTAGACTCGGCCGCCATGACCTTACCCGACCTTGTCCACGTTTCTCGCTCCCAAGACAATATACAGGGTGTCCAACATTAACAGAAACCCAACATTTCTCGCCCTCAAACCCTCAAAGACAAAAAACCCAAAAAGGCGTTTTTTAGTCACTTCCTCATTGCGTTTTAAATCGAAAAATTCTCGACAGAATCCTCCCACGTCGGCATACCACATTTTTTTTCTCTCCCCTTAAATCCTACTTAAGGTGTCACTAAACGAGAAAATGCCAAGAACGTTTTTTTAAAGTAGGTGTCCCCAATAAAATTTTTTCCCCGCACTTGTAACACCTGATTTTCAAAAAGATTATTCACAAACGTCGCATTTTTTCAAGTCATAACAACCTCCTTATCTTCATCTCAAATATTAGGTCAGAAAACATACGAAGGGTAAAAACATGCCAGTCATAAAGTTAAGAGAAGTGACGAAAGAAAAAAAAAAACGGGGGAATATAAGCTTAAGAATGAGCAATTTGCACACTCTAGCGTCAATTTACAGTTACTAGGTACAGGATGATGGCGGCTCTCAATAATTGCGACTTCTGATGTCAATATTAGGGAGAACTTGGCATTTATCCCACTTCTGATGTCATTATAACGGAGAAAATGACATTTATCCCACTTCTGATGTCAACAGTACTAAATAAATAGTGATTTATCCCACTCTGATATTAATAATACGGAAAAAAAAATGTTATTCATCCCACTTCTGATGTCAATAGTACAAATTATCCCACTCCTGATTTTATACGGAGAAAATGACATTTATCCAACTTCTGATGTCAATAGTACAAATTATCCCACTCCTGATTTTAATAATACGGAAAAAAGGTTATTAATCCCACTTCTGATGTCAATACTAAGGGGAAAATGACTTTTATCCCACTTCCGATGTAAAAAGTACAAAATAAGTAGTTATTATCCCACTCCATATGTTAATTATACAGAAAAAAGGTTAATCCCACTTATGATGTCAATATTACGGGAAAAAATGACATTTATCCCACTTCTGATGTCAATAGTACAAATTATCCCACTCCTGATTTGATAATATGGAAAAAAAAGGTTATTAATCCCACTTCTGATGTCAATATTACGGGAAAAATGACATTTATCCGACTTATGATGTCAATACTACGGGAAAAATGACTTTTATCCCACTTCCGATGAAAAAAATTCAAAATAAGTAGTTATTATCCACTCCTGACGTTAATTATACAGAAAAAAGGTTATTAATCCCACTTCTGATGTTAATAATACGGAAAAAAATGTTATTCATCCCACTTCTGATGTCAATATTACGGAGAAAATGACATTTATCCCACTTCTGATGTCAATAGTACAAATTATCCCACTCCTGATTTTAATATACGGGAAAAAAAAAGGTTATTAATCCCACTTCTGATGTCAATATTACGGGAAAATGACATTTATCCCTTCTGATGTCAACAGTACTAAATAAATAGTGATTTATCCCACTTCTGATGTCAATATTACGGAGAAAATGACATTTATCCCACTTCTGATGTCAATAGTACAAATTATCCCACTCCTGATTTTAATAATAAGAAAAAAAGGTTATAATCCCACTTCTGATGTCAATATTACGGGGGAAAATGACAATTATCCACTTCTGATGTCAATACTACGGGGAAAATGACATTTATCCCACTTCTGATGTCAAAAATAGCGGGAGGGGGGGGATACAAAGCTTATTAAGAATGAGCAATTGGCACACTCTAGCGTCCAATTTACAGTTACTAAGTACAGGCTGAAATAATACGGAAAACAGCTTGTTT
>JACGAQ010002490.1:0-40412 GCA_014119065.1 Orius insidiosus
ATGTAAAAACGAGGAAAACGACAGAAAATCTACAGGGGAGCATCTGGGTCAAAAACCGAGGATAAAGGTTTACTGGCCAAAATAAAGTGGAAATCACCCAAAGATATGGTAAAATGGTTTTTTTGGCAGGAAAAAAAAAAAAAAAAATCCTTGAAATAGAGTAACAAGGGATCCTCTTGGCCTAAAGATCGAGGGAAACGCCTTAAAATACAATAAAAACGGCCATAAAAGAGCCGAAGGGGGGGGGGGGGGGACAGAAGAAAAATCCTAAAAAGGGCATCGCATTTCGCAAAATCCATCCCTTCCATGTAAAAGGGAATATTGAATTTAGTATTTTTTAGGTTGTCTAGTTTTAATGCTTTTCAAACAAAACTGTGTAATATGTGTGGATAACCGCAGGATATGAGGTTTCGTTAATATGAAAAGGGGAGCCAAGCCGCCGGGATGTCAATGTTGGCGAAAATACTAGAAGGAATATTATTACCAGACTCGAGCCCGAACCTCTCGTCCATTCTGTTTTGTTGTCATATAACACAAGCCGAGATCAAAGGGAAATTTCGCCCTCTGGTAAGAAAAGGAGACTCGGATCTTTTATTATGTATGCTTTCATTTAAACTATGGGCCTATCGTCGTCTGACTTTAAATTTTTTCCAAGCTTCATATTTGAAAAAAACAATCAAACTTTAAAAATAAAAAAAATAATTTTGGAGATTAAAAGGATCATGTTTGTCAAAAAAACAAAAACAAGGGACGGTTTCCTGACAAAAAAAAACCCGACAGGTCCAAACAGATTTCAATCGCTCTCCAGGGGTTTTTATCGACCCCCTCCTTTTTCCGACTTGTCAGAGATTTACGACGTTCATTTCAAAGGATTAATAATTGTTTAAGCAGATTTATTCGGAGTGCTTACATGTCGATAAAAGGAGGGGAAATGGATTAAACTTGATATCAAAGGTATTTTAGTTGAAGCTGCCCTGCTTCCGTGGGCTCAATTTAGTCTTCCGATAATAATCTCATTTGGATGCTCTTGAAGGATACTCCTAAAAGCACCCAGTTGAGACAATAATCTGTTCCGTGAATAATCAAAGAACTTTAAACAAAGATAACAGGAATAATTAAAACATTAATCACATTGATTCCTAAATAAAGTATGGAGCTGGCCCCTACGGGAAACTTCTCAAGGGAAATTTTTTAAAACAAGTACTTATCAAGGAGAAAATAATTAAAATCTTTGCCTAGTCAGGCCATACAGAACAAGGGTGAACAACCCTAATTTCTCCCTAACATCGATACTTCTTCCCCATTTTTCTACATTTCTCAAAAAGGTATCGACGTTTTCAAGATACGGAAAGAAGATTTGGAAAAAATCGGATGAAAGTTGCGATCGTGAAGTGTTGCGGAAAAAACTTGCAAAAGGACAGCCAGACCTCACATGGAGGGGTAATACGAGAACTTCTCTTTCAGAAAGTTAAAACGATCGTTTTTACTTCATAATACGTCCTTGGATTTGATTTCCAGAACGCATAAAATTGTCTGTTTCTTAAGAACGTCTGCCATGTCAACTAAATAGATTCTCACCAAAATGAGGGTTTGGCAGCCCAAAAGTGGAAACATCATGAAAAACGAATTAGGAAAAGTCTGAGACGGGGTTGAATGAATGCTCATGTCGTCGAGAAGTGAAGGACCCCATTTAATAGCCCCCTCTATTGATTGTGACCCTCCTTCACGATTAAAACAACAATCGAAAAACTTGAAACAGTTTTCTCAGTTTTCTTTCATTTCTTTCCTCCAAGGAATTTCCTATTTTCCGGTCATTTTTTTATTGATATTCGAACAAAAAATGCTTAAAACTTTCATATTCACGGAGCAGAAAGATTTTTTGATAAACATTGAGATGTGTTGAGAATTTTCCCTTCTGGGAACATAAGATTTTAGAGGTAGGTTACCTCCTTAGGGGGTAAAAAAGGGGAAAAAGATTGAAACAGATAAAAAGGGATTAGCTTGGGCTCAATAGCATCCAGAAGAGGTGGCGAAGTGAGTTCCGTGTCAATTTTCTGTCAATGTTATCTCTGTCCGGCCAACCCCGTCTGACGGTTTTGTTCGCCAGGTGTAAGATAATGCTGTAGCAACCATGTTATCTGATCATTTCACAGCCATTTCCACACGACTTTAGCCGTTCCCCTTCTCTCCGTCTTACAAATTCATGCCAACCTCCACACTTCACCGAGGCTCAAACTAGCGTATTCATAAGAGGATTATTCCAGGGGAAGGGAGAACTTGGGTTGTCCAGTTTAATAATGCATATAGCTTCACCACGCTGACATAAGTAGGAGCTTACCTCCATTAAAATTTATATTTGATTAAACAGTTTATTCACTCCTTCTACCCAAAAACCGCACTCGATCTAATTTTAACACGAAAATTGCGATTATTACACTTAAGTTTGTTTCATGTTATTTTTAAGCACATATTTGAAGTTGCCCAGAAATAGAGAAAAATAAGCTCAGCTTTTTAAAACAAGTACCTAAATTTTATTCAGAATTGACAAAATATTCAACAAAAATGAAGCAAATGAAGTGGAACTGCGGTAAAATAAAGATGATTGTTTCAAATCCCATAGGAGTGAACTTTTCATCCATACAAAAGCAAAACAAAAAAACATTTGTACTCCTCCCGGAATCATAAATCAGGAAATTTTTCAATAAATCTTTTCGCAAGAGGTCTCTAAAAGCGTTTCTGTTTTTAGAGTGATCAAAAATCGACTAAAGTGCCAGAGCCCCCGGTGAAATGGACGAACTTGGGCAAGTTGAAAAGCCTCGGAGGTAGAGGAATTAGCCGGTGGCTAATGCTTGATGTGCTTTCGGAAGTTGACAAGTTTGGAAATTACCGCCTCTTCCACTTCCTCCTTTACCCGATCAAACTCAAACCCGTCCCGTTTTAATGAAGAAAATTATGTTTACACTCCCTTCAAATACATCAAAGAAAATTGGTCACCCTATAGAGTTCAAATTGGCTTTAAAAAAATATAAATTAAATTTTGATTAGGCCAATAATGATGGCCGGGCTAGAGCGGATCTCACAAAAGCACCACATCGCAGTGTTGCCTGTAGCTGTAATCAGGTTAGACGGATTATAGTGACTTCCGACTATCCTGGGCTAATTTAAACAA
Source organism: Orius insidiosus (assembly GCA_014119065.1). Classification (NCBI taxonomy): domain Eukaryota; kingdom Metazoa; phylum Arthropoda; class Insecta; order Hemiptera; family Anthocoridae; genus Orius; species Orius insidiosus. The sequence continues at coordinate 3,170 of JACGAQ010002490.1, forward strand.
TATTATTGGCTTTTCAAGTATTTTTAATGAGAAGATACTTTGAAAAGCCTTCTGGAAGAAAGATTTCTGTAGTAAACCGACTGATATTAAACCAAGAACTCTTTTTGTCTCTGTGGGATGAGTTAAGAAAGTTGAATGCAGAAGAGATAAACATGGGATAGTATCCCGTTTGATCTCCTTTTCGTTAAAATCATCCGGGACACATACTCGTTTATTTTTTAACGGTCGAGCACATAAGAAGGGGTTCGGCCATGCGACAATAATTTTACCTCAACGTTTTTTTTTTCTTCTTCCCTTTCTGAATAAAGGTACGAAAGGAGAGCAAACTAGAACAAAAAAGGGCTCAAGCCAATTCAATGACTCAGCCGTTTACTTTTGTCGGTCGGCAAACGGACAACTCGAAGGCCATTTACTCCGTTTCCTATGTTTTTCCCAATACCCCTATTTATTCCATTGGATAAGAAATTTAAATGTCACATTATTCCCTCTTTTTTCCGCATCCTTAAACTTTAACATATGTCGCCGTTATTTCTCTTTTATACGCTCCAAGGAGATTGCTCCGTGCACACCCGTCTTTTTTCCGTCAGCTCCCAGCCAAAATCGTATCTTAAATTGAGATTAGATTTCTATTTATTTCTTTTTCTTTGACCTCAGAAAGAATTTAAAAAAATCTCCTTTTTCAAAATCAAACTAGTCCAATAAACGCGAAGAATCAAACAAATTTATCAGAAAGACAACTGTTTCCTAGTCCGTCCCTAATTTTTCAGGATCACCGTCCGGCACAACGAAACAAATTTTTTGAAAATAATCAGTAACAAAAATGAATCAAAGGTACCTTTTTAAATTTTGACCTTAATTTTTTTTCATAGAAATCATCTCGCTTCCCCCGGTTTTCTTTCAAGAAACATCGTCAAGCTCATTCGTTATAAAATGTCAAGAAGATAGGGAAGATTCCCAGGGGGGATCGTTAACTCCATTGATCATCCACGAGGCAATTGAATCCCCGCTTCGACGGAAAATTCCACGAGAAAAGGTACAAGTCATATCATTTAAATAACAATGAAAACTTTTTCTTCAGCCGAAACTTTTAAAATTAATTATTTATTAAAACTTAAATTTTATTAACTATTACGCGTCCATTTAATCGTCAAGAAGGTATGAAAAATTACGTAAAAACTTTTAATTTAATTTTTTTCCTTTATCTCTCACTTCTTTTGGAACTTCTTCTGAAGAATAAATCATTCCTCTTTGTAAGAACTCATTTAAATCAATGAAATAAAAAAAATTTGGAGTTCCGGCAAAATCACCCACAGACGGACAGTCCCAAAGACTAAATTTTAAGAAATCTCAGGATAATCCAAAAATCTGAGTTAAATAGAGAAAATGAGCAATCCTCAATTCCAATATTATTTATGGGGAGAAAAAAACGAAAGAAGAGAAAGAAGGGAAAAAGGGCCGATAGTTACTGTAGGCGATTCCGGAGGGGGAAGCTTCGATTCACAGCATAAAAGACGGATACAACCAGTCAGACCGTTGAGCATTGCGGGTTTTAAGCTAACTCTAACAAAACATGTCTGATACAACCGTAAAAGTCAAAATAATACAAAATTACTGCTAATATTCTCAATTATTAGACTTCGTTTTTAGGAAAGGGACGGGAGGGGAATTAGTTCCGCTCATACGTAGGGACGAGTTGAAAAGGGAGTCCATCAGTCATTCTTGTGACATATTCATTATTAGTGCCGCTTGTAAAAGAACCTAAATTCTATTCCATTTTATCAAATAAAGGATGACATCCTTTCTATTATGATTGACGGTTAAGGTTTTAACATGTATTCCGGATAAAGTGTAGGGCGAAGGAGAGAGCAAAAGCGTAGTAAGTAATAGCTTGAACGAAATTCGATGAAAATTGCACTAAGTTCATCCGCATCTACACTTAAGAAGTTAAGATCGATAAAAACCACTGGTCAAATTGACCCGAGGTACTCTGGAAGACCATTCTCTTATATTTGAAATAAGTGGTTTTAGAGGAAGGTCCTCCGCGAAAATTAAGAATTAGGTCATAAACTTGATATGATCTCAAGAAGACTGTTAAAAAGATCGCAATAAATTGCAACTTTGCTGCTGACTTGAATGATTTCGAACATGATATGAGAGAGACCTTTTCACTTACAACCCGACATCTGTCAACTATAACAAGCAAACTTTAGATTATCTAAGAGGGTATGAAATTTATTTTATCTAGGTCAACCTTCGTCGGTTTTTATATGATTTACGCTTCCGGGTTGGGAAAAAAAATAAAACTGAAGGGAAAATGTTGCGATGGTCTAGATATGTAATCTCCGTTTTAACGCAGTATTAATCGTATATTGATTAAAAAAGAGAAATCGTTATTTAATTTTTTTTCCATCCAAAGCCCCGGATCGAAAATCCCTTTTGGATTATCGTTAAGGCTTCCAAGGCTTAATGTAGCGAGGTGATGAAGCTCATGGCGTTTTTTTTACGAGTACTCGAGTTTTAATTAAGCTCTAGTCTAAAGCAAATTAATTAGTGTAAATTAAAGTGCAAATATAACGGCTTTCACTTGGATTCCGACGGTGCCCTTTCTCGTTTTCCTATCTAATTTAAAGTCGAAATCAGGGCTCTTTTTACCGAACCTAGAAAAGGCGTTAAGAGGGTTCGTGATCGTTTAAGTATTCACTTAAAAAAACTTCGGAGACCGGAGGGTGACACTGAGGTTCAATGAGGGCTCACAGTTAATTTTTAATAAGAACTTTCATTTTAAAGAGATCCGTCGAAAAACTTGAGAGGAGGTTAAAGTGCTTTTTAAATTCTAAAACCTTTCAAAAGAAGGAAGGATCAGTGCCATCTTCTACCTTCTTATACGTCCATTTAATACTTTACGTTCTTCACTCTTTATCCTCTTAAAATATGCCTCACTTTACACGAAACCACCCTTTCTACGAGGGCGATAAATCACAATACTCGATAAACGATTTCTTTATTGAATTTCGAAAAGATTTTTCATCAACATTCTCTGCTCATAAATCTTCGTCTTATTTTTAAATTTGACAAAATATTGAATACCCTAGCATGAAGGTTTTCATAAATAGTTCTCCCAGACTACGAGGGGGACTAATGATCGATATATTTAAAAAGAAAAGTATTTTTAATCTGAGATTTTTTTAGAAAAAAAAATCATCCATGAAATGTTGATGTTTGATTAATTATATACATTTTAAAATTAATTTACACACATACACAAAATTCAAAAGCTATTATGAAAAAAAGGCAATAAATATTAATTAAATAGATAGTAAATTAATAAACTTGCGGAATATGGACGCAATAAAAATTAAAAGTAAATAAATATTAGGTAAATTAATACATTCTGATAGGAATTTTCGTTATAATATTTACTTTGTTTCTCGAAATGGTTGGTCGACGAGGTTTACTTGAATTCATTCGGACAACATCGATGACCTAAAAACGTTGCGTCAACAACGATGGGCAGTGGTTAGGGTGGTCGGAATTCGAGCTCAAAAGGGAAAATTCCTGAGGCTCAAAGCCACCCCCGTTTTAATTCGATATGTCCAATTGGTATTCCACTGTTTTTTCAAATGAACTAATTTTCAAAACTCTGGGTAAACTAATAAAATGAAAAGTTCTTTTTTTTTTCTTGGAGTGTTTAGGTTGAAGGAAAGTCGAGAACTTTATCGGTCGAGCCTGCAAACTTGAGGCTTTGATCCTAAGGAGAAATCCATCGCCTGCGATCATTTCCCATTTTCTTTCGACAAATTGAGGTTACTGACTACGGTGAGGTCAAGAAACCATTAATTTTTTTCCCCGAAAAAAATGTCCTATCTTGAAGATGGCTCCAGGTAGGCAAACAAAAGCGGGAAAAGTCGGTTTTCAATGAATACTAAACCAGTGAGATTACTTCAATTAGCTAATTAGGATGAAAGGCAAAAATTAATTGAACAGCATTCTATATTTTAATGAGTTGAGGAAATTCGGTTTTACATTGAAGGATGTCGGATCTTTTCCTATGACACTTCCCTTCTCAGAAATACTTAATTTCCGCCCGTCGACGGGTAAACCGGAAGGAGGGCGACTTTTAGAAGAGAATAGGAAAAAAAGACAGACGTGTGCATATTAAAAGGGAGTTGTTCGAGAGCTTAACTAAACGCGATTCGTCATCGTTTAAAGAAGTTATCAAGAACAGACAGAGTCAGTCTTAAAGCTTCACTGTTCTGCGTTTGACGTGAACCTTTTCACTCACACCTCTCCTCGAAAGCGCTATCTTTGAAATTAGGGAAGTGTAATTATTGCGCTCGGATTTAACGTTAATGAACCGACCTGTCGTGACGACACATAAATGAAAGCCTTCTAATATCTCGAGAGAGTAAAATCGATTCTTGACTTTCAACAAAAGGACGTGGCTTTTAACTGACAAGGGGATCCTAAATTGTCATCACTAACTTTGGGAAGCTCAAAAACCTCATTATCACCCCGAAGAAAAAAATGCATTCAAGATAGAGGAGCCGGAGGTGAGATCTCGTTCTGTTACTTACAATTAAAATCCTTTTGTTACATTTTATACTTGGAAAGACAAGTAAAGGGCTTAATTCGGTTAAGTCTGGGGTGAAAGCTAATCCAGTAGAGAAGGTCGTAAAGTACCATTTTTACTAGTAGAATTCCAAACATTGTTTCGTATTTTCCCCCGAGAATGAAGATCCTTTTCCAAGGAAGTAACATGAATAAAGGACGTGGTTGTTCGTGTTTTTGGACATATAGAAAGGCGAGTGGATTTTTTTATGTATTAGAACACTGTCTGCCGACTTTTTACATTCTTTTGTTTTTCGGAACATTTTTAGCGTCGTCTTTTCAACGAAATAAAAAGCTTAACAATGGCGTAGAGGAACAATAGCGAGGAAATGTCGGTCCCCGCGATGTTAGAAATGCTAGTTTTCGCGCTTTGGATTTATCATCTTTTCGCGATCCCCGAGTGCTTTTGGGAAAAAATTCAAATGATAGTTCGGACAGCCGTACTATTTCAAAGAGGATAGGAAATGATTGTTGGAATCCGATAAGTTATGCAGTCAACCAGACAGCAGGGTGCAATCGAATCGTACGAGTTGGAATCCGACGCAGTAGAAGAATAAAACATTTTCAAGCGTTGATTCTATGTCCCTACTTGTTTTCTCTTCAGTGAACACCTACTAAACTTAAAGGTGAGATATATCTTTACGGTTTCTAACCTCAAATGGGAACGTTGGTTGTGTTGTAAATTTTAATCGACTAAATTAGGGAAGCGTTGCCGTCAATATTAAACCACATGTGCCTCGCGGGGAAGCCCGTGTGAACGAAATGAGGTGGGCGTTATTTTGATGGGTTGAAGATTCAAAATAAGCTTTAATTAATAGTCTAAGCTTCGTGAAAATTTTATTTATAAACGGGAAAAATAAATTGTAAAGGGAAAGGTGATAATTTCATGAGTAACAAAATGTTCGAAGATCGAGATCAAGGGAGGAACGCTTTTAAATCCATCGTCAATCCTGTTTTTGACGTTTGAATGGGTTAGGGCTGCAAGATTAATGAACGATGCAGCACGCTAACGGTGGGAAGGGGATGGCAGAGAGGGTTGTCACTTGGAATGCGGTAATCCATACCTCCACTGAAGCGTTTCAAAACCGAAAATAATAGGTGTAGCAGTTGGGCAATTTATGTCGCGAGTTCAAAATCCCGAGCACGCCAAAAAAAGACTTTTAATTATGTTATGTTCTAGGGGAGAGAGAAAAAAGCCGGGTGGTTTATAATGGACTATAAATTAAACGAAAATATCACCATGTTAGGGATTCCTCTCACGTTTTAAATGGTTTTCCAATCAGAGCCTCTTTTCGGACTTGCTGGCTTCTATTGTTCATTACCATACTCTAACTTCGTGGCACGATTTGATATTCTAGTCATTCTGATCGTAATCGGCATGAAATTAATAAGAGAAACATCGTAGATATGGGAGGGTTTTCGGATGATACGATTTGCACGAAATGGAATTAGAGATTAGAAACTGAGTCAGGTACCTTGGATGTTCGAAGGAGGGACGAGGAATCGGAACAACTCTCAACTAACCTCTTTGACCCTTCCACCTGGCACACCTTGTAATTGCTCCATTATACGGTTTAAACCTACATCTTCAGACTTGAACCTCCATTTTCTTCCAATTGCCAATTCGGATTTTGTATTGGGGGGGGGGGGGTTCCGGTTGATCGTTACTCTAATGGCGCTTAACATAGAAGTTGAAAATCATCGGATCATGAGGTCACGCAACGCGCACGTGGGGTATATGATAAGCCCTTATCATGCGCTGCGGGGTTTTTTCTCATGATCCGATGAATCCATTGAATAAAAAATAGTAAAAGCTTCATACCTCAAGAATTTCATCGCCGACCTGAAGAGCACCAGAGTTGTAGGCCAGACCGGACGGATTAAGGCCACAGATAAGGACGGCCATTCTGGTCCGATCTTTGTGGCCGGCCAATGAGATCCCAAGACCCGCACCAGAGGCCTTTTCCAATTCCACCATCACTACCGCAGCACCGAGGTTCCCATATTTTTTCTTCACCTTATCTGTGAAAAATTAATAAAAAAAATTAATAATGTTATCATTCCCATTTTTGAAATTTACATCAGTGTTTTTTCAAAAAACAAAAATTGATTTAAAATGAATGTAGCGGATCGAGAAAGTATAAAGCGTAAATCAGACATCAGTTCCAGTCGTTTGACACCGACAATAGACTGGATAGATCAAACTGTCCGTCCTATATCAGTTTCTATTGGCGACGGAGTTTAAATTGACTTCTTATCTTTCTCGAAGAAATTGTTATAACAAAATAGTTGTTTAATAAAAATCGAGTAACATGAGAGCAATTTGGGTACGTTGGCTCAGCCAAGAGGTATAAATCACGTTAATCACTTAAGAGTAGGTAAGTCGTGACATCAAGAGGAGAATGGCTTTCAGCCAAGGTATTCTACTGAGGTCCTCATCCCCAACCCCTCAACCTAAATCAAACCTTAAAAATTATCATAACTACTTAAAATCCAACCACTTTGACAAAACCGTCTCATATAAATTAACTCAAAATGTTTTAATTCTTTTAAGAAAACGAGATAGATGAGATTCTCCAAAAAGTGACTTCCCTGAAGGTATCCAAAAATGAAATTATTCTTTTAGGAAGAATAGTAGATTTTTTTCCAGTATGACCTCGAAGGGTAGCTTAAAAGAAATTTTTAACCAATTTTTAGGGCAAAACTTACTTGGCGTTATTATTTTCTTCATGCATCATGCCTTAAAAATATCGTATAAAAACGGAAAAAGGCTGAAGTATTAAATTCAACTGAAATAGACTTGTCATCTGTTAAATTGAGTGCATCAAAAAAAGTTCTACAGTCTTACTTATTTATTTTTTACTTTCCTTATAACTAAGGGTAAATCTACTCAGTGGGGTTTTTACCATCGATGATTCCAACCTCGCAGTTCAAACATGAGAAGATTTTTGATCAAATGGAGAAGTTAGAAGGCAAGTTTTACTCGATGAAAACTTCGTGTTTCATCTTCTAGCAGCAGCCGGAAAAGAAGGTGATATTTTTCCTCATTAGGGGTTGTTTAGTTTGGTCCCGGCCGGATTAGGGAGACTCAAAAATCCTAAAGAGTCTCTTTTTTTCGGCTTATTCATTATTTTCCACCCAGAAAATACCAGGGAAAATAAATGTAATAAGGGAAATGGACTTTTCATCATTTTTGAAGAGAGTTCAGTCTCGAGAGTGAAAGCATCGACGGTAAAAAGATGACACGCGATGTATCTACTCGAGTAACTATATCTCACCTCCCACTAAGAACTGGGTTAAAGTGTTAGTTGCTTTATAATTTAAAATTAAGAAAAACATGCTAAAAGAATAAATACGTCATATTCAACAATAATATTTTCTAAAGGAACAAAACGTTATTAACTAATAAGCAAACAAATTCAAAGAAACTCACATCAATTAATGTCATAATGTAAATAATTACATATTTTAATCAACGTGCTAAAAGTTTAAAATATTTAAAAAATTAAGATTTTACAAGGAAAACATTGATAGGACCCAAAATTTCGTCAATGCAGAAAAAAAAATTTAGCTTTCATTTTTAGATGATTTTTATTTTAATGAAATTTTAGTGGTGAATTTTCTTATTAGTAAGTATTATTTCGACGTGAATTTTATAAATCTAGACGTTTTTTTTTTGAAGTTTTTTATTATGCCAACATATGTTGGATATGTTGGCATAATAAAAAACTTCAAAAAAAACCGTCCTAGATTATCCATAAAACCCTTCGTCGAAATGAAATTTTAGGTTGATTTAGAATGAAATTTCGAAAATCGTTTTATTATAATGATGTGCACATTTGATATGAAATGAATAATGAATCAAGTTTATGTTTTAATTTATTCTTCGATAAATGAGAATTTTGATTTATTTATTTATTCAATAGAAATATTGATAAAACTCGCATAATATTTTTAAAATGTTGCCTACGGAGGAATAAAAGGCATGCATATTTTAAAAGAAGATATTTACCCACATGTCACAACCATTCGGATATTTATTTATTTTTTTGGGAAGCTTTTAAGTGAAGGACATATTTTGTAGACGTTGGATCAAAACCGAACCCATTTTATTACGTGAGCTTGTAGCTCTTCGATAAGATTCAAAATGGCAAGAGGCCCAAATTTTTAGGTTAATGAGAACCTTATCAAAGAAGGTGGCCGAAAGGAGCTGAAAGGGAGATACGAGATAATAATTTTTTTTCCATTGTAGCGTTTCGTTTGCTCGGCAGAACTTTTTCCAAAAAGAGATTTTTTTGATCTGTCCTTATAAAAATAGTTTAACGCGAACAGCTAATTTGAGAGAGATATAATAAAGTTCCTCGAATGAAAGTTATTGCGATACCCTCGAAAGACGGTTTTCGGAAATGAGTCTTGCAGGCGCAGCAGTGTCAAAAAGATCCGTTTCTTTTATCAAGCCGTCAGTGGCGGTCGGTAAATTCGACCAATGCGTACCTGCCCTTTAACTTTGAAACCTTTTCAAATTGATAAATTCGACCAACTAGAGGTTTTGATATTTTAGTAAACTCGGCCAACTTATGGCTGACGTAGTAGTATACTCAAATGTTTTTAGGTAAACTTTTGTCTCGAGGATGATGGTGTCATGTTAATGAAACATTCATAACATCTTTCAATATCTTCGGGCAGTAAAAACTGCAGTCCATCTAAAAGGACAGGTAAAAGTTTGATGCAGTAGGCAGTGGGTCGAAATCACTAATTTGCTCTTTTTATTTTGTTTTCAGAAATACAGATATACGGGGGCTGATGAAAACTGGGCGTTATGGCCCTAGGGCTAAAACTCTGGCTTTTAAGGATGGAAAAGGGCGGTTTAAAATTAACTTGTGCTACGAGGGTGAAGTCAGTTGAGTGGGGATCGACATCATAAATCCATTTATCTCATAAGTCGATTTTAAAAATTATCATCGATTACTCGTAAAATAACGCGACGGTGTTATGGCAATTAAGGACTATTATGATTTCGCGTTTACGATTGAACCTCTTTCTTAATATGTCGAGGCGGAAGAATAAACCTCAGAGGACAGACACTTTTTTGACAAAAGAAATCTGTCTGTATAAAATTGATTACTTCGGTTATATAAGCTTTATAGAGCGATTCAATCGTTTGAATTGATAAAGTTTACAAAAACGAGAGTAACAAAGGCACTTAACGTAATCGATAACATGAAAAGGTTGAGACGCTTATTTAGTTTCGAAACTCGTATAACTAGTCAAACTACCTTCAGCTCTTCCCTGTCCGAAACTACGTTTTAACCCGATCGCATTATCCACATTTTATATGAATTATTCAAAAACGTTAAACGATAAGTAAGTGCGTTGAACGTGAATCTGATCATGACCCCACACGTGACAATTCTTCATTAAATCAAAACTGTCAATCGGCACGTTCTCCTTTTATTCGAATAATATGAGCACAATAGCGCTTAATCCTATTATATTTCATGAATAAAAAAAATTTCCGACGGAAATATGAATTGATATTTTTTTCCCCGTTCTAATTGGGACGTCAAAAATAATATTTTATATTCAAATCATATTTTTCGGACAGATTAAAGAAAAAGGCATGACATGGGCATAATTAGCAATGGCCTTCTCGGTTAAATATAACGATTCTCTCTCGACAAATAAACCCAAATGAAAGCAACCCTTCCATGTATGATGAAACTCTGAAGCCAAAAAGGCTGATTACTCAGCTATCAAAACACGTCTACTTTTTCAGAGTCTAAATTACGAATTTTCTTTCTCCCTACAATACACAGTATTGACCTAATAACTTGGAGAATGCCACCAACTGGGCACGTAACTCTTTTCTCTCCACAAATTGGGCTTGTTGAAGACCGTAAAAAAACGCATTTAAAAAATATTTAATGATAATAGGACTCGGTTCAATAATTATCCTCCAATTGAGAAGGGGGGAAAAAAAAGAAAAAAAAAACGAATGACAGGGAGAGAGAGAGGTTCTATTCGGAGGCAATTGTTAATTAAAAACAAGCCTGGAGCGTCGATTCGTTAAAAAATTACACTTTGTCATGGATTAATCCCTTTGCTGGAAAGGCCTTCCTCTAACCATTTTCAACCCCTTTTTCAGCTCCCTCACGTTCGTTTTCTCCGTTCCTCTACAAGTAATTAAATGGAACAAACATGTCTGAGTTTCTAGCACAACCTAACCCAACTTCTTCATCCCATCTGGCCTATTTTCATCCTCTAAAAATAAAAAAACAAAAGGTAAATAATTTTCAAATTGGGAAAAAGATTTGTTGCTGTTGTCATTAATGAAAAACGGGGTTTCCTCACACCTTTCAAGATTGCCGACGCGGTTGAATCGATTGGAAATTAAATGAGCATTCTGACTGTATTTTTGTTCTTTCTCACTCTCTCCCCCATCCAATAGCCTAAAATCATACCTTGTGGCCTTTTTCCCAGAAGCCACAGATAATCCAGGTTATAACTCCACAGTTATATCTCTACGTAGGAAGACATTTTCCGAAAACCATCAGAGAGTACAACATTTTTTCATAAAAAAAAAACAATGCCTTATCAAGCCTTATTCACTTTCTCCAGGACATTTCCCAACTCTAAATTAATTTTAACATGTTGATTTCATTGAAAATCCAGGTCCGGTTTTAAAAACGCTGATAGAATTTAAAAATTTTATCAAAGGAAAAGCGTAAAAAAAAACTGAAGATAGTGAAACGTGACATGTTTTACAACTTGTGTAGTTTCACGACAAAGCGTGAAAATTTTCCAATTTATTCGAGCGAATTTTCCCCGAACTCGGTTGTGACGTGTAGAGAATTCAATCAGTCTTAATTTAACAATAGTTTGAATTAGTAAAATTCTGTACAAACTAAATAAAGAGAAAAAAAAAGCTTTGAAAATATTACAGCCTCAAAAATAAAAGCAAAGGGCGATTATTTTCGTATTGGGTGTTGATGATTTTCTTTTAATTTTTTGTTTAAAAATAAGTTTGTAAAAAAATCAAAAACTCTCGTGCATAAATAATCGCCTTTTCGCGAAATTTATGGCTAATTAAAATCCTCAGGCGATTTTCGAAATCCGATCAATTAAAAAAAGTTGCATTCTAATACTTACTTTCTTCCAAATCTTCATTTAAGACAAAAGATGGTTATTGTTGAATAGATGTTTTATTCTTTTGTATGAAAATGATTTTTATATTGTATCATCTAAAAGTCTTGGTCAAATTTATTAAATTAAATTAATTTAAAAGGGTTCGAAGTACGTGGTTGAGAATCATACTAGAGAAAATAACCTTTGATATCGTAATTGCAAGTTCTAGTTTCGAGCTCGTCGCTTAATTAAAAAGTACCTTTAATTAGACGCAGATTCCCTCCCATTGAAGGGATAACGATTCCCGGCTAAATAACATCCGAGAAATCGCTACGCATTTTACGTGAATGGAAAAAGAAAAGAGTTGCCTAAAAAAACGTTTTATTAAATTAAAATTTCGTGATGATAACATTAAAAAGGAAAAAGGTCGGCTTGAAGAGGGAAAAACGTGACGGATTCGTCACGAGGTACCGGGAAGAGCAATAAAAATTTAGCGGTGAATGATAATTTAATTAAAAAGGCCCATTTTCATCCAGAGTTAATATTGGAAACTTGAATAATTAAAAACCCTTTCAATTAGAATTCTTTTTTGAAAAAGAATCAAACTCAAGGAGTTTCCTTGACAAAGAATACCGTTTTTAAAAAAGAACGATTGAAATTGAGCCGGGAGAAATAGGCGAAAGAGGTATAATAATTAAGCTAGATACTGCAGCATGTCCTCCCTGCTATCAACCTATTATATCCAAGGTTAAAGACCACCAGGTTTCTGGCACTGCTGGCCAAGGAGGAGGCGCCATCTTCCAGGGTTTTTTGTTCAGCACATGGTAAATAGGAAACGCATAAAGACACCGTCGACAATGGCTTCACAATGGCGTACGTCAGATGCTAATCAGACCCATATGAAACGATTTTTTTTCGAATCAGTAGGATAATGTTGAGTCGACAACTGTTTCATAGGGTTTTAAATTACGGCGTAAAATTGACTGATGATATTAATTACGGCTGTGAGAGGAAGGTGACGAGGATGAATAGTTGATTAAAATTGTAGGGATATAGAAGGAAGAGTGGATTCTTTGTTATCTGTTGATTGGTGAACAAGGGAATTTAATTACAGTCCATGATAAATTATTGGAAGCTTTTGAAAGTAGCGCACTCTGAGAGACAACAGCTTGTTTCTAGGGGTCGGAGTCCATAAATCGGGTTGACAACTCAAAACAATTAAACCAACGTTGCTAATGAGAGTGACTATTCAGTGGAATGGGTGTGGATCAAAGGATCGAATAAATTTGCAAGTTACTTAAATTTAGATACCGAATTCCCTTACGAGCCGGGCCACTGAAGCAATCACCGCTCCGAATGTAGTCGTGGTCCAGAAGGAGGAGGAGCGAAGAAACTCTGTGAAAGCCTAGTTTAAGCGTACTTCTCTTCGAACACATTTACAGTTTAGAAACTCATTTGACCTCTGTTTCCGTTCATCTTATGGCACCTTTCTACTTTCTTTGAAAAAAAAGGAAGGCTTCCCCTACATAAAAAAGTTTAAAAAATGTTCTATTCGTAAATTACCGAGTAAAATAGGAAGAAGGAAAGTTAGTACCCCACCGGGATGCGAACCTACCACCTTTGGGCTTCTAGGCCAAAGCTCTACCAACTGAGCCAGAGATCTGAGTTCTTATCTCACGCGTTACACTAGCTTCAATCCTTCCCTTATTTTTACTGCAATCCAGGAAGACAGGTTGACATTAAGGAAATCTTTATAATTACTAGACGTACTTAATTATTCCCTCAGAAAGAATTATAGTTTAAGTTCTATATTTTATTTTCTAAATGAACTTCTCAATGAAAATAAGTTTTAAAAAAAATTGTTTTTCTAATTTTTGCAAAAACAATCTCTGCTCGAAACACTGCAGCTAAAGAAGAGACGAATCGATGGCGTTTTGATCAATTTTAAGTTATAAAGGAAAATTATTTTGAAAATAAGTATTGCCTTTATAATGAAGTAATAAAGTCTGCATTAAGTATAATGAAGTAAATTCAGAGAAGAGGCAGTTTAATCCTGGAAGCTTGCGAGGGCGGGAAGCCGAGTTCGTAGAACACCCGGTATCGACCCGCGTTGCGTACGATATTTTTCCTACAAACCCGAGACAACTCGCTGGAAAAACCTTGGAGGACTTAAACGCTACTGAATGATAAGTGACTTCTAGTGCACTGTAATCTTATTTTCAAGTACAGGGATATTTTCGAGTTGTGAAAAAGCGAAAAAGCGAAAAAACAAGATTTTTAAGTTTTAATTTTTTAATAAAATTTTGAAAATTTTTAAACTGGAAATAGTTGGTTTCTTCTTAGTTAGTCAATGTCTCAACTTCTCAGAGTTAAGATGCAAAGGAGAAGTTAAGGAAAGCGTTCCCCTCCTCACCGGTTTCCTTAACTATGATATAGGGCAAGCTAAATTAGCATCTCTTCTGCAACTGTCTCCTACCGTATAAATGAAGTTAAAAACATCGCTAATCTAAACAATAAACTCTGAAGATAATATAAAGAGTTTTTAATTTTTTTTAATTAGGAAACCTTTTTGAATTTGAAGCTAACTGGATGCTATGAATCACCAAGGTAGGCTAAGAATGCGAAAAACATCGAATTAAGTGTGGCTAATTTATTTTAATTGAAAAGTTAGAATTGTGTAAGGCCATTATCGAAGTATAAATGATTAATTAAAAAGAGAAACTGGATAAGCCCGACCCTCCCTTTTAGGTCCGGACGCGGTTTTGTAAGTTAATTTTAATAAGATTTTCAATTAGAACCAACTCCCTTTTGAAATTAACCAATTTCCCGCCCATTGAAATCGTCCGTGGGGGACTTCCAATATGTTTAAAGAGTTGAGCAAACTGTGGGAAAAGGGTGAGGGCGAATGGAAAGTGAGGGTCCGGGTAATGTGATGGCGGGTTGCGGCTGACGGTCGGGCGGTTCCGAAGAGGGGGACGCGGGTGTTATTTTCCGAGGTGCTCGACGCCCGGGAGGTCCCTCCACTGTTTTCCACATACCGACTGACCGCTCAATCCAAACGCAATTTCCGAAAGGATGAAAGTTTTATACCACCTGTCTTCAGATTTGCAATTCAAAATTTAGGAGGGGGGGGGGGGAGCACAGATTTAAGAACGAAAGTAAGTATATATTGTAAAAAAATCTATCTTTCAGTCTAAAAGAGAGCCCAAGATGGACTTTCAATCGAAGCATTTCAAAAAGCGCTAGATTAATCGCTTTCTACCTTTTCATTCAAGTGTGCCCAGAATAGAACCTAACTTTGATATTCAAATGAGAACCCCTATTTTTTATCACATATTAGTCAACCTTTAAACTTTTTGAAAACCTTTGAAAATATCGAATTCCCGCTTAAAAACATCGTTTTAGACGCTTGAATTTAATATGTTTGGAATCCTCGAATAAAAACAAGTAAAATTAAAAAATAATTGGTCTCCCATTTCAACTTCAACAAATTTGAGGGAAAAATAAAACTGTAATTCGGTATTTTTAAAAGTTGCTCAAAGTGGTCACATGAATAGTCAAATCAACTTGAAATTTTGCGTAGATAACGAATCTGAAATAAAAAATGAGGGTTCTTATTTGAAATAAAGAAGTTGGACTCCATCCTGGGCACCCTGGTACATCTAAACTTGTTTTAAACTATCCTAATAAATTCTTTCATTAAAATTAAGGGGGGTTTAAATTTAAAGTTTTTTTCATATAACCCATTTTTAACGCCCTACCTGTCGTGCTATTATTCTTAACATTTTATTAGATGAAATCTAAATTCCCACGATTTCAAGTATTTACATTTCTCGACATGGATTAAAAAAAAACCTTTTTGTTTCAATGTCGTATTTTTCTTTTTAACCTTTTCGACCTCAGGGAGCTCATGTGATTCTCGAGTGAAGTGGGGTCAAGTATTGTTAGGAGGGTGTCCGGAAGAGAGCGAAAGGGAGGTGAGGAGGGGGTTGAGTTCTATTACTTTTAACAGTTGGTGCCACCTAATTGTTTGTTTTCATACTTCCTTGTTACGTGATAGAAAGAATAAAGTAAACTCGACCCGATATCCACTTTTTGTACCCTCCTCTTAAGCCAGAACTCCTTTTCCTCTTGAAATTTCAACAATCCTTTAGAAAAGTCCTAACGATTTTTACACAAACGGGTAACTCAGTTTTTAAACTAAATAAATAAAAATACGATGTGAAAAGAGTTGTTTAATTAACTAAAATAAAATCTGTAATTTTTTTAATTTTATTGCTATACGCAAATTGATTTTATTATCAAACACTTAACCAACAACAGAGGAAGAAATGACTGTGATAACGGGTATCTCACGACGCGTTTCACCAGGTGATAGAGGGAATAGCTCACCTGACGAGGCTTATTAAGCCGAAACGCGTCGTGAGATACCCGTTATCACAGTCATTTCTTCCTCTGTTGTTGGTTAAGTGTTTGATAATAAAATCTGTAATTAAAGACTTTTAGATGATACAGAAAAATTTATAATAATCTTTTAAATTTTTTTTTTTGAAATTAATTTTTTATCCTGAAATATTTGTTTTTATTTAATTTTTTATGTCTACTAGGTTAGTAAAATTAAAGCAACTAAATACTATAGAGGAAATAAATTATATTAATGTTATCCACTTACTAAAGTAGTGCACCAGTCAAGAATTTTTCTTACCTGAAAAAGAAAAGAAAAATGATTATTTTATAAAAGAGATTTTTGGAAATTTTCCACCATAAATTGTAATAGAAGAAAGGGATCTCGAGACACATTTTCTTCTTCTTTAGTTAACTAATTTGTACTGAGCCAACCTCGTTTCCAATTTAAAAAGCCTAAAACTTTATAGGTTCTCTTTAAATTGTACAAACGTAAAATACACCTCGGGTTCATTTGTTTAAAAGCTCCACCGGCTGTTGTAAAACTAGTTTATGAGCGTGAAATCCGAGATTAGGTTCTCTCCTTCACCCTCTTATTTCCCGCATAATTTAATATTATGGTTTCTTTTTTTCTCTCTAAGTATATTTTTAAAAGTAAATTTTTTTAAAAAGACTTTTTACGAGTTTCGATAGATGTTCATTGAGATCTTAAGTACTGGAGGGAACCGTAAAACATTCTAATCTTCTCTCAGACTCCGAGTAAAGACTTTTTACCGGTAAAGTCTGTTATTAATAAAACAGCTTCTAGTTTGTATTTTATAAAAACAGTTGACCCGGATGTGTCGTAACAATGTCGTTATTCATTTTGAGATTCATGACTAAGGTCTGGAGCTTTACAAAAAAAACTTTAACAGAAAAGTTGAGCCGTCCTTATTAGTCTTTTCTGGGTAAACTTTCAAGGATAACAAATGGTGAAAAACAGTTTGAAAAAACTAAATAGAAAGATCTACCTGTTGGTAGCACTAACTTGAATAGATTCACGATAAAAATTTTTCTTTGTGACCGTTTTTAATTTTCAAAATCAAAAAGATGGATTTTGTTTCTCAGAATAAGAGGTCGCATTAGCTTTTAATTCAGTAAATTATAGAGGCTATCTCAATGTCAACCTGTCTTCCTGGATGGCATTATGGTAAAATTGAAAAATGAAGGAGCAAGTAAGCAACACTGATGAACGGGTCTTAAATTTTTTTATACTCTTTTCTTCTCATTTTCTCGGTAAAAAGTGAAATTGAATGGTGTGCACAAAAGCAGCTCGGGTTACCAACTTTTATTTCTCAAAAATATGATTCTAAAAATAATTTGAGAATGTGTTAATTAAATACTCGTAAAAAGAAAAATTGAGAAAATAAAATAAAAGTGATGGTTCAAAAATGGGTAAAAATTAAAGGCGGATGTAGAAGTGGAACGTCGGAGCGGTTAAAGGAGACGCCTAATGTTGACACTTTACAACTCGCGGGCATTATTCAACGTCAGCCTTCACCTCTCCCACCCTCTCCGCCCGTTGCTTTTCCACCACCTCGAAAAGAAACAGACTTATCAAACGTCAGCCCCGGAGCCTGGATTCTCTGACAAGGGAATGCGCACGTTGTCAAATACATTTCTGAACATTTTTTTTCCTCCATCTTTTTTTTTATCACATTAACTTCGCTGATAAGTCAGGATGACGACCAATTTATTTTTTATTTTTTCGTAGAAAGAAGAAAAGATATCACCCATTATTAAACTTATACATTTTGTTATAGAAGGTATGAAACTGTTAAAACTCTATTTTTGACTCTTTCCGGGTCCTAAGAGAAATTCCGCTGCTTGATTGGGACAAATACTATTCAACATTTATACGTATCAACATTCGACAGAATCGCCAGGCATTTTGAGCTTAGAAAATGTTTTAAAGGAAAACTTTTTCATGAATTTAATGAAGGTAGCCTTAAAGCACCCTTACAGTCGTGTCTTGTACTCTGTACAGTAAACAGCTCTTGGGATTATCCTCTACTACTCTTTTCACCTTTATCAACTTTTCTATACTCAGGGAGTACTCTAATTTTCTTTTTTTCTCTCTTCAATATTTTATGTTTTTTGATTTACAACCGAAGTTAGGTTTTTATTTTTATTTTTATTTTTATTTTTTCTCTCTATCAATTTATTTTATTATTTTTCAAGAAGAAACTTTATTATTTTTTATTAATAGAAGCACACCTTTTCTTTACTCTTTCAAACTTAATTTCTCCTACATTAGGCTAAAGAAAAAGAAATAAAATGAATACTGATAGTGTCCAGATGGAAGAAAACGGTGCGACAGGTAAACGACCGTTATCTGCCTCCTCTGACACAAACAATGAAAATAGAAGTGACCCAAAAAAACTCCTCAAAATTGATGAGTGCCCAACCTTTCTAATCATAAAGAATAAGGACGAAAAAGGGACTCTCAATGAAATCTCCCCTTTTTCTGTTAATCGAGCGATAAGATCGGCCATTGGCCAACCGAAAACAATTAAGAAACTTAAAAATGGGACACTCTTAATTGAGTGTGCTAATGAGAATCAAAGTAGATCTGCACTAGCAATGAATGTGTTGCACACTACTCCAATCGTTGTTGAAGGGCATAAATCCCTAAATTCATCTAAAGGGGTGATTTTTTCTAAAGACCTCGCCTTTATCTCCGAGGAGGAGCTAAAGAGTGAGCTGATGGAACAAAAAGTAACTGAAGTTTACAAGATCCTTAAAAATGAAGCACAATCGAAAATTCCCACCGGTACTATCGTACTTACTTTTTCCTCCCCTAGCCCACCTAAATCAATCAAGGCAGGCTTTCTTCACATCAAAGTAAGACCTTATACCCCGAATCCGCGTCCGTGTAAAGCATGCCATAAATTCGGACATGTTCCTGCAAGATGCCCAAATGGAGAGCGTTGTGTTACATGTGGAAAAGAAAAACACAGTGACGAAGAACAATGCACCCCGAACTGTATAAACTGCAAAGGTGACCATCGTGCTGACCTCAAATCATGTCCTAAATATAATGAAGAAAAATCGATTCTAAAACTCTCAACCGAGAAAAAAATCAGTTACATTGATGCAAAAAAAGAATACAATAAGACAAAAAATTTAGTGATCCCTCCGATCCCATCCCAATCGTACAGCATGGCTGTAAAATTACCAACGGATACAGAATGCTCAACGTGTGAGGAACTAAAGGCGACTGTTGCCTCCCTGGCGGCTCAAGTCTCCCAGCTGACTCTGGCTCTTGCTACCCTAACATCCCAGCTTGATAAAGCGATTTTTAATCAGCCTACTACTTCTGTGCCTCAGATCTCTAACTACTCAACTCCACCCCAAAAATCTCCCGAATCTCACCAATCCCAAAAACCTACTCATAGCTCCCCAATCCCTACTCAAAAACCCCTACCATCTAAGAACCAACCCATCCCTAACCCCAAAACATCAAACGCATCATCCCAACGGAGTGGGGATAAAAAAGATAATAAAACAAAATGAATGATCTCTCAATACTACAATGGAATACAAACGGATTACTGGCTCGAAAAAATGAAATCTCTTATCTCATCAACCAATTACAACTAGATATTTTATGCATTCAGGAAACCCGACTAAAACCTACAAATAAATTTACGATCCCAAACTACAAAGTAATACGCAAAGACTACGTAGACGGACGAATAGCCTGTGGCGGAGTCTGTATTATTTTAAAAGATGACATACCTTTCAAGAAGTAGATATTATATCTTCACTCCAAATAGTTGCTGTAAAAATCCTACTTAAACAAACTTTCACCATAGCATGCATCTACTTACCTCCTGGACTAAATGTCTCGAAAGAACAATTGGTTCAAAAATACAACTCTCTCCCTCACCCATTACTACTTCTAGGTGACTTTAATGCCCACAACCCTCTCTGGGGGTCATTAAAATTAAACAACTCTGGCAAAACTGTGGAACTATTTGTAGATAACTGTTCCTTAAACTTTCTCAACGATGGATCAGCTACACATTTTTGTGCACGATCTGGCAATCTCTCGGCTATAGACCTGTCAATCTCGGACCCACTACTTAATCCTTACCTATCATGGTATGTCTTAGATGACCTTCATGGAAGTGATCACTTCCCTATTGTCATAAATATTAATATATCCTGCCCCCAACCCTCCAAACCCAGTCGGTGGAAGTTAAAAGAGGCGAATTGGGAGAAATTTCAGGACTCGATTCTATTATCCGATTTAGATGACCCTAATGTAGACATTAATCCCATTATTGAAGAATTAAATAAAAGACTATTAAATGCTGCTTCATTAGCTATACCAAGAACATCCTCGACAGCAAAGATAAAAAACAAAGTCTTCTGGTGGAATACCCAATGTAAAAAAGCCATTAAAGATAGAAAGAAATGTTTAAAAAACTTTATTCGACAGCCGTCTGATGAAAACTCAGCAAAATACAAAGCGGCAAAGACACACGCGAGATACACAATTAAAAGAAGCAAAAAGGAGTCCTGGCATAATTTCCTAGAAAACACAACCTCAGACACTCCTCTATCGGTGTTCTGGGACACTATCAGAAAGGTAAAAGGGTATTATCGTCCTTCCATCCCGAACCTCATACATCCTAACGGAGAAAGTGTCTGTGATCCTGAACCGATCGCAGAAATAATAGCCCAAAATTTTCATAAAGTATCCTCGACCTCAAATTATACCGAATCCTTCATTAGAATCAAAGTAGAACAAGAGTGCACTCCTCTGATAAATTCAAACGAAAGTAGTAATCCTCTAAATGACCTTTTCTCTTACCGCGAATTTTTGAATGCTCTAGGGTCTCGAAAAGATACGTCTCCAGGCCCTGACAATATCTGTATTTCTTTCATTAAAAATCTAAGGGAGGGTGATAAAAAAATAGTCCTCACAATAATCAATAGGATCTACAAAACAGGGGACTTTCCTAATATTTGGAAAACGTCTATTACAATCCCTTGCTTGAAGAAGGACAAACCGGCTACAGATGCTAAAAGTTACCGCCCGATATCGCTGACTTGCTCAATGTGTAAACTGATGGAAAAAATGGTCTCTAATAGGCTCCATTGGTACTTGGATAATAATGGAATGATCCCACAATGGCAAAGTGGTTTTCGACGAGCCAGGGGTGCTAGAGATAACCTTGCACAGCTAGACATTGCAATTAGAGAAGCCTTCAATAAAAAACAGAAAACCATAGCGGTCCTCCTGGACATCAAAAATGCCTTTGATCGAGTATGGCGACACCTAATCTTAAAAACGCTGATAAATTTTAAAATAAATGGATATATGTTTAACTTCATTGAAAACTTTCTGCAAAACCGCACCTTTAGAGTTCGAGTTGGAAACTCTCTTTCCAGCAGTTACGTACAAGAAAACGGGACTCCTCAGGGGAGTGTGCTCAGTGCCACACTCTTCAACATCGTCTTTAGTCAAGTCCTCAGCAGTATTCAACCTCCATGTCAGGCAATGCTCTATGCAGATGACCTAGCAATTTATTACTCGAACAAAAATGTACAAAATCTTCAGGAGACTATACAAGCTAATTTAAACTCGATACACGACTGGTTGTCTAAAAATGGATTTGAAATATCACCGCAAAAATCAACGGCTATAATGTTCGCTAGAAGACGACCGAAGGACTACCCCCCGCTCTGGATACAGGAAGATTCTGTACCATATCAGGACTACGTGCGATACCTTGGGGTCTTTTTTGATCGTACTCTGAACTACGCCATGCATCTTAAAAAATTGAAGTCTTCATGTTATAATGCTATGAACGTTTTAAAATCAGTCAGCTCTTGTTCATGGGGTGCAGACCGAATGGCTCTAATCAGACTTTATAAGAGTCTAGTGCGATCTCGATTGGAATACGGAGCTGTCGCCTACAGCTCTGCAACTGAAAAACAATTGGAAATTGTTGAACCCGTTCAAAACATGGCACTCAGAATTGCAATCGGCGCCTTTCGATCCAGTCCCATTAAAAGCATACAGATAGAGTCAGGTGAATTTTCTCTAAAATATAGACGTATCTTGCTTGACCTGAAGTATTATTCAAAAATATTAGCATCCCCCACACATCCTTTCTATACATTTGATCAGTCTATACAGTCTCACTCCTCGTTAAATATAAATTATCATTCTCATTTGTTCGGAAGAGTAAGGACTCATTTATCTTTTATAAGGGCTTCTGTACCACCAGTCCAAAAGGATTCAATTTCACCTATCCCACCCTGGACCCTTCCAGAACCCTCAATATGCCTGTCCCTCTCAAATTTAAGTAAGATAAACACCCCAGACTATGTATATAAGCAAGAATTTCTCAAATTATTAAATAATATCCCATATTCCACCATTACCTACACTGATGGGTCCAGAGCATCTGGTGGAGTTGGCTCTGCGGTTGTGTGTGAAGGCCGGAAGCACCTTTTCTCTCTAAATAGTATGAATAGCAGCTACACGGCTGAGCTCCAAGCTATAAATAAAGCTCTAGCAATTGTTCATCCACCAGGGGACTTAATGGTGCTATGCACAGATTCTGTCTCGGCACTCAAATCTCTTAAAAATCCATTCCCTAACGACTCAATAATATTAGAGATTTTCTACTCACTTCGAGAGCTCCTATCAAAGGGTGTGAGAGTAATTTTTATATGGATTCCCGGCCACATAGGGATAAAAGGCAATGAGCAGGCAGATAGTGCTGCAAAGCTGGCAGCTAGCCAGGGCCTTGCGGTAAACGAAACCCCCTGTAGGGATGTGTACAGTGAATGGAAAAAACAAGTAATTGAAAAATGGGGAGAGTCATGGAGAAATACAACAGATAGCAATAAAATGAGGGAAATCCGGGATTCTGCTGCTGGACCAATGCTGTCCAGAGTGGTGAAAGGTAGAAGACGGGAGGTGGTCTTGTGTCGCCTGAGAATCGGGCACACAAGACTCACCCATGGGCACCTTATGGGGAGAAATTCCTCCCCCACCCTGTGTGGGGGTTGTGGCGCCCTTATGACCGTTAAGCACATGCTGGTGGAGTGTGAGGGTACTAAGGGTGCCAGGGCCGCGATTGGATTGGGGGATAGCCTTAAGGAGATGCTGTACAAGGACGAGGAGATCGAAAAGGTTTTCTTGTTCTTGGAACAGTCTAACCTTCTAAACAAATTATAATAAAAAAAAAAAAAAAAAAAAAAAAAAAAAAAAAAAAAAAAAAAAAAAAAAAAAAAAAAAAAAAAAAAAAAAAAAAAAAAAAAAAAAAAAAAAAAAAAAAAAAAAAAAAAAAAAAAAAAAAAAAAAAAAAAAAAAAAAAAAAAAAAAAAAAAAAAAAAAAAAAAAAAAAAAAAAAAAAAAGTAACCGATTTTTAATTATACAAACATAAACGGCGCTCCGGTTATACTATACAGTAAGACAAATTGGTTCTGCTGGTTGAGCATTTGAAGTATTTTCAAGACGTTTTTATAAAGAAGATAACGACGTCGTAAAAGTTTTCACTACTACGTTTGCATTTTAATTAAACTTAGTTTGAAAGTAGGCTAGCTGTTTAAGAAAAGGTCAATTACACTGGTCGTACGTAACACTAAATTAGATTTGAGGTTCTAACTCAAGAAAACACCGGGTTGATGGAGTTGAAGAATTTTAATGTTGTATTAGACGGCCATATGCTTGTTTTTTTTTTCTTAAAAGAAAGTGAATACATACGTTAATACGGTTTTCAAGGTTTTTGACAGATAAACCCAAATTTTGACAGTTTTTGGTAGTTTTTCTACTATTTTGTGGAAAAACGCAATTTCTATACTTACAGAAGCTTTAATCGGTTACTTGACAATAAACCCCACTTTTACAGATTTGGTAGTTTTCCACGGTTTTTTGACAAAGAACCAAAGATTTTTGGTAGTTTTTTCGTCTTTTTGATAGAGAGATCCATTTTTACAGGATTTTCAGAAGTTTTCCTAGGTTTTTTGGCTGGGTTTCTTCTGACTGGGGTACTTTAAAAAAAAAAACGAAATTGTTTAAATGGAAATCTCTGATTCAGACAATGTGATTAATTTTTAAAAATCTCATCGTTAAGTGTTAAAAATCCGGTTTATACACTATCAAAACTTGAAAGGTCCAGGAGCTAAAAAAAAACAACGAAATCGAAAGAGGTGTGATAGGTATGAAGAAAAAAAAAAGAGAAAAAGGATCTCCCTTATTGTTAGATGGCGAGGGCCGGGTGGGAAAAAGAGCCTCCGTTCGCAGTCTGCAAATTCCGAAGTGAAAGAATTCATGGAGTTGAGTGTCGGCATCGGAAGAGGGGAGGAAAAAAAACTCGAAGGGATTCCCTGCATTTTAGAAGCCACCAAACACAATATTCGATCTACAAAAATTTCAATATGTCCAAACAACTCCAAGCTTTACTGGAGGCTTAAAGAATTAGACTGTACTAAGTGTTACAACTTAAAAAAAAAATCTCTTTTTGAAGATTTGCTCAAAAACTACTGAACCGATTTTCAAACGATTTTGGAGAAAAGAAAATTTAAAATGTATGGTTGTGAGGTCTAGAGTTCATATAACAGAATGAAATAAAAACCTTTAAAGTTTAAAGTTAAGAAAGTTTTTCTTTTTTTTCTCCCCATGGGGAAAGAGTTAGATGTGAAGTTATAAATACTTTTATTCTTTCTTTCTTTCA
Source organism: Orius insidiosus (assembly GCA_014119065.1). Taxonomy (NCBI): domain Eukaryota; kingdom Metazoa; phylum Arthropoda; class Insecta; order Hemiptera; family Anthocoridae; genus Orius; species Orius insidiosus. Next base: position 28,049 of record JACGAQ010002490.1, read on the forward strand.
AAACTTTCTGTTTGCTAGTTTTACACCATTGTATCATTCTCTGGTTCTCCTTATATAGACACCTCTGTATTAGGTACATTTTATTAGCCAAAAAAGAAAAAACAAAAAAAGCGTAAACAATGATAAATAGTTATAGCTACTAAAACTTAGCGATTAACCAATTTTCAAGGTTCATATTAGGGATAATAGCAAAGTATTTTAAGTTTGTGAAGTATGTAAGTATTTTTATTAAAAATTGGGGAATTTAAAATCGTACAGATTGGTCTTAGGTGGTATTTATAATATAAGTCTTTTTTTATTTCTTTATTGGAAATTCCAATTTCCCTTTTGGCTATTAATAAAAAGACCCCTACTCCAATCTTCATGAAAACCCTCTCCTGCTAATCCCAGACGTTTGGAACTCGAGAGTTTCAACTCGGAAAAGAGTTCGAGTACGAAGATAGATTTTCCTTTTATCTCTCACTTCTCCACTTAACTTTTACCCTTCTATTAATCCTTACGATCGGGGAAACTATGAACTCAAGACGCCCTCTGAACGGGAATCAATACCTTTACCTTAAATCTGTCGGATTTAGGGGTGTGATTGCGAGAGGGTTCGGGACGCTTATCAACGGATTTTCTTTCTTAGTCTTATCATCACTAAATTAAAAATGGGAAAAAAAGAAGAAAAAAACTTAAGTGAATGTTTGTTGCTGAGCTCAGTTAAAAATTAACGTTTTTCTCAAAGAAAATGGTTAAATTTTAAGTAAGATGTATAAACTTGTTAAGTGAAAAGCCTCTGTTCACACAGTTACTAAAGGCGGTTATGAATAAATGATGAAGGTGACTCTAGTTTCCATGTATGAAATTATGGTTCGAAAACGGTTTCGGAGGAAGGTAAAAGCCTGAGGTTAGGTCGGCGAGAAGCGTAGGTAGGTAAAGCGATAAAGCCGAGATGTAATAGCGGAGAAACGATTCTCCCGGTTAAAATGTTACGTGAAGGGGACAACAGTGAATTTAGCCGCTCACCCTCTGACATGTTAACTTCCAAGAGGATCGCCATTATTGTCGAATTAATCGAACAAGGAATTGCCATTTCCAAGGCCCCTAACAGCCTTGAAACCTCTCGAGATTCTTGTTTATTTGCGCCGTTTGCTTTTAACAAACACAAGGGCTGCGAATGAGTGTCAATAATACAATATGTGAATATGTGGAAATACTCTTTTATAAAAATTTAATTTATTAATAATTAATATTAAATTGAATGAACACCAACCTTGCGGTGATATAAGCTAATTTTGAGCACAGATTGAGGTATTACGTTTGAAAAAAAGTTCGCTAATACGAAATCGAACCTTTTGTCGAGAACATTCAGATTCTACTATGAAAGCCCCGTTGGGAGGAAAATTTTAGAACTGAGAATAGTCGATAAGGGCCTAGGATTGGAAAGGGCGGCGGTGTGACCGTTTACAAAGGAACAGGCCAAGACGTACAAAGGGAATAAAAACGGCAAAATAAAAATTTATCGGCGAAAGATCGTAAACTCCACCCGGATCTTGTTTACTGCTTCGTTTGCATGGTAGAATTGGGCCTCCGATTCAACTCGCACTTATTCTTTAAGGGAAAAAAAGGACCTTTTGAGGCTCCGAAAAAAAGCGGAAAATGCTACTATTGACAAGATTTCTTTCATGTCGAGCGTCACATCATTACGTAACGGCTGCTTTTTTTTAAAGGCCAATTTATGTCAATAAATAAATTGATAAAATAGGTACTCTCAAGATCTTTGATAAACGGAAACGTGATCGAATGGTCGTTTTGACCAAGGGGTCTAAAAAAACCGAATGATAAAAATCAGCGACGAAATAGTACATTTTTTAACCAAGTCCGCTTTTAAAATTAATGAACTTTTTTTATTCGTGGGCACGTTAAAATAAACGGATGGATCGATATTGTTTAATAGCTCATTTAGACCAGTGTCACGTTAGTCATGCGTGACAAAAAGACAGAGAAACATGTTTCAGGATCTCGACAAAAGGTCAGATGTAATAACTTTTCTGCCAACGTCCTCCGTCCACCAAAAACAATATTTTTTTTATTCCATTTTATCAAGACAAAATTATTTTTTTGTCACTAACAGAATTGAGCAATTACGTTTAAAGTGGGAGACAATCGGACGTGTTTTGGGTAAATGTCAACCGTATGTCATGCGGGTTTGACATCTTCTGTAATTCTAATTTACGCTCTTTCATTTCAAAACTATGTGGCGCGTTATGTTAGTCGCTTTGACCCAAAGGGGTTCATTAACACCTGCTCAAAAAAAATAAATAAAAAATAAAATAAATAAATAAAAAAATCTATAAAGTTTAGAAAAACGCCATTATTTCCAGTAGTGGACTAATAACGCACGAAATTTCTTAAGAAATGTGCCCACCTTATTTTAAGATATTAATAAAAGTATCACGTATTGACTGATTTACGTTTTCGGAATTATCACGCGTTTCGCATACGGAGCGAAACGTCATTCAAAAAACGAATAACCATCATTATTCTCCCGACGTAATTTTTCGATCAGGTAAGTAAAAATAAACAATTTTGAAATATTCGGAGAAAGTATCTGACAAAAATTGGTTGGTGAGTTTTTCATAGGTCAAGACTCGTAATAAAAAACGAAACAATATTATAAAAATTTAATACCCATGTTAAAAATCACATTAAGAAATAATAAATCCGAGTAGCTGCCTAATGAGCTACGTTTTTCTCGTAAAAAATGGTAGCTAAAGGTTTGCCGGAAAACCTTGAAGGTGAGAAGAAAAGAAGCTTAAAAAGAATTTCGAAGGATAATCACGAAAATTGGTTTCATTACTTTTTTGCGGGTTCCGATTTCAAAATGAGACCTGAGAAGAAAGAAATGAGCTGTTGAACTGAGTCCACCAATAATAATTTATTTATTCCAATAAGGAGGCTTGTGTGAAAACTTTTGTAGATCTGAGGAAGAGAGAGAATATTTCACGATCGGTTTCGACCTAAGAGGTCTCATCTGGTGAACTATTCTCCGTCTCCGTCAAATTTTTTTATAACTGCAATGCGGTTTGTACGAGATGCGGGAAGGTAGAGAAGAACGACCGTCCCCTAACTGAACACACCCTCCCAGTTTTCTTCACAACCACCACCTCATTTTATGGATACCCTGCTGTTGAAACATCTTATTTTATATAAGTTAGAGACATTGATAACTAACCCATTTAGGTAGTGCAACGTATGAAAAAGAAAACCACCATATTATTTGTCAACGTACGTCCAAATCCCTAACATTAGTATTTTTCTCTGAAAACCTAAAGGTGTATGTAGGAAATATTTTATGTCTTTTTTTCCCCCCACCATTTTATGCTCGTAAAGAAGGAGACGGAGATTCTGGGTGTAAAGTGGTTGATCTGACGTTAAGAATAGACCGAAACCCTTCCTTATGCATTATAATGCGAATCCCGCCCCTCATGCCCTTCGTTATCATCGTGGAAGGGAAAAAGAGAAAGAAAAAAGGCCGTCGTCGGCTCTCTCATATGTCGTTGGAACATCCGTTGATTCTCCTACCTTCTAATATTCACCCAACGAGAATCCAAAACAAAAATTCATTTTTAAACATGAATTGAGATAATAATCAAAATAGGTCATTTTATGTAGAAAACTAAAGCCAGGGACAAACTCTTCATGATGAAAACAAGAAAGGCGCAACAGTTGAACGATTAAAAAAAAAGGGTTCCGCTTAACAACCGGTTAGTCCCATTTCATTTTTGAAAAGTTGGAAGCGAGGTTGACGGCTGTGCAGATTCGTGAATGGGGCGACCGTGTGAGGATGACGATTTGAAGGCCACGAAGAAAAGTGAATCCCGAACTCGCCGGGAGGCATGCGGAGGGGCTTCATCCTCTTCTAATTTCCCATGAGGACTCCTATTACTTTCGCGCTATTGTTTCTTACCCGGGCACCACTCTAAAAGATAGGAACTTCCAAGAGCCAACCCCCCTTTGACATAAATAAAAATAACAGCGGAAGGGAGGGAAGAGTATCCCGTCAAAAGCAGCTTGAATTTTACGTATCACTGAACCTTAAGAGGCTTTATTATTTTTCCCCCCTATTTCCTCTAACCATCCGTAGTTTCCAAAATGTCCACTACCTTAAAATGTCAAATCCAACTTTTTTAGATGGGTGGTGGCAAAAAACATGGGGGGATTCCTCCATTTTGCCTTTGACTAGTTTGGAGCTCTAAAGGAACTAATCAGATTGCGACTTCACCAATCAATGGTGTCGTAGACGACCGTTTAAGCATATTAAGATATTTTTAAACGAGAAAATAACGCAACTTTGGCAACTCGAAGGCCACGTCTGGAACGGCACTACCTTCTAACAAGATTACGTCATTACAGAGATGTCTTATTAGGTGTAATAAAATCCCTTTATAAATAACAACTGAAACAGTTATTGTATCTCCAGAACAAAAAAAAAGGGGGGGGGGGAGGAAGGTGTTAAGAGGAGTAGTGGCATTCCGAGAGTCGTTGGCATCCCTGGAATTTCTCGGATACGGAGGCGTCTCTGTCAACACGTTCATCGGAAACTCTCCTTTCCCAAACTAGACTTCTCGCGAATAATAATGGAACCTATTAATTCTCACTTTATAAGTTAAGGGGGGACCGCGAGATAATTGCTTTTTCCCTCCCGGGGGGTATGAAAACAAGTCAGGTACGGTGTGGAAGTCGAAGAAAGCCTTTTTACCTTTTGTTTGCCTTTGAAAAGCTGATTAAAAAATTTAACGACTTGAATTAAAAGGAAAAAAAAGTTTAAATAATTTTAATATTCAGAAGAGTAGGCAGAATATATGAAAGCACAATGGGGAAAATAAAAGAAAGGGGAAGTCTACCTATATTTACTTAAAGCCGATAAATACGTTATAGGTTTCAAATCACTTTGATTCAACGACATTAAAATGATGAATGGGACGACTTATGCATACAAATTGATTCATTTAAGTCCAATACACAAGAAAGGAAAATGAAGTATTAAATTAATACGGTACTGGCTTAGAAAGGGACGCTTAAGTGGCTGTTCAATATTTGGCAGGTTTATGTCTAAGAGTCTCTCAAACTCCCATCGCCCGTACCCGTTAAATGACAGCTTAAACCCTTATTAAATCCCGATTTCATAACTTCCTAAAAGGCAATCTACAAGGGTGAGGAAGCGGGGGAGGAAAAAACATGATAAATTGTCCGTGTAATCCACAGGGAATTTAAAATATTCTGAGGCTCTTTGGGGTCTTGCTTTTGATGCGTACATTTATCATGGGTTGAAACTGCAACCTATTCTGTATTTCGTTGTTTATACATTCTTGAAACGCACGGGGGAGTAGGGCGTAAGAGGGTAATTTCATTTATATTGACACAAAACTCAATTTCGTTTCCACCCTTACCTTCCTATACTCGTCGTGTTTCAATTTTGCCAATTTCTGAAATAGTTAACGGCGAAATTTGTTACGTATAACTTATAAGTTATTCAAATTTATAGGAACAAAATTTGAAATTATTTTACACGATTAAATACCTGTCACGTATAACAAACTGTTTCGGTTGATAATTTCGGATAAGCATGGCAGAGAAACGATATTAGCACGTAATTGATGACTATCTATGATTAATATGGATGATTGTTAACAAGATTGTATGAGGCTGATTTCTCATTATTCCTCCCTGGATCTTCAAAGAGATTGATATTGGAAACGCGTATGAAAATCAAGAAAACATTTTTGATAAATACTGACCCTTAGGGGGATCAGAAAGACCCATTTCTGCGTGAGAAAGTAGTAATGAAAGTAGTTAAAAATGGCGAAGAAATTCCATCTTGATAGATTTAATTTATTTTTATCGTAAAAAACCTTCCATTCGAACGAGAGGAAAATAAAAATACAATCATTCATTTATATCGTCATGATTATCTTGATTAAATGAAATCTCTTTTTAAATAAGCTATAAATAATATAAAAAAACGTCGCTTCTGTAAGTACATACCTGGAATAGAGGAAAAAACGGACGTAAGGATGGAGACTCTCCGCTTTAAGATCTTTTCATCTGAACCAGGATTAGTTTCCCTTTGCATATACAACAATAAATCCCTCTTGAATACTCTGTAATAAATTTAGAAAAAATTATGAAGGGGTGAGTTTCAAACATTTTAAATGCCCCTTTTTCATTAAATTTTACTCGCTCATTCAAGCCATTTGTAAAAAAAAAAAAATTTTTTTGGAAATGTACTTCCCACAGAGGGCCCATAATATTAAAATTAAAAAAAAATTCTTGGATTGCTGCAGGTGAATTGAAATTTCCATTTAAAACCGTTCTTTACTCAAAAAGATCTAGAAATATTCTATTTTGAATAAAAATGACGAAATGCTAATTTAAAACAAAAAATAAAAAATGTTAATTTTCTTTCTTAAGTTTTTAATTGTAATTCTTGAGAATTTCTTCTTGTTTCATCGCTTTATCATTAACGCACATACCCGCTGAAAAAAAAGTAACTCAAAGGGAAGGAAAAGAAAAGGATATTTTTTTTCTCTGAGCTTAAAAACCTTTTATCCTTCTTCCCCTTTTTTGGAGGACATAAAGCTGGTGGACAAGTTAGACCATTACTCCTCCCACTTCATAAAACATTTATAACACGATGCAATAATAGTGAAAAGAAAGAATGTACCTGTCAGATCAATCACTCGAAGGTCGAGAACCGGTATTAAACGGATTTTTTTTCCATCCCTTGTTTTATTTCTTTATTTGCCCCCAACAAAGTAATGAACTAAGGAGGGAAATCTACGAGAGAATTCTCACTCAGAATCTTTTTTTTTTTCTCCCAAACAAAACCAATCACGATTTATTTTACGATCCAATTTTTTAAATCAATTTTTCAAAATTTTATTTGAAAACAATCAGAATTTACGTAAAATTCAATCAAATAAAAGTATGAAGAATAAAACATTTTTTTAGACAGTTGGCTAAAATATTAAAAGTTTTAATAAAACGCGGGATTGTTCAAATAATGAATTATTGAAATTTTAAGAAGTAATAACCTGATTTTGCAGTTATTCAAAAATGAAAAGAAAAAAAACTGCTTTATAAAATTGGGTCATTCTAACTTGAATTTTTTATTCTTAGTTTTGATTTTGCGATGAAATAATTTCCTCGTGGCATATCGGAAAGAAAGTCGCCTTTGTTAAGCTCTGAAAGAGCGAGACCTTATTCTCACTCCTGCCCGCATAGGGAGGCCAAAAGGAAGAAAGTTGAAATTAGTTTTCAAATTAGTTTTCATCGGTTATGCGATCCTTGCCAACTCCCGTATGTCTTCCAGGTACACTTCCTCAAACAACGAACTTATGGAGCGGTAAAACCACCCGACACTTTCGACCCTCTCGATGACAACTTTTTTTTAAAATAATAAATCTTTAAAAATCAAACCTAATGAACGATAAATAAAATAAAAGAGTTCTGATAAGAGATAAAGTCTAATTTTAGGTAGGTATTTGTAAACTTTTAAATGTTTTGGTTCTCTCAGTGGTGATTGATGATCGGAATTTCTCCCAAAAGCCTAATTTTTTTTTTTAACACGGTTTTTTATTAAAATGTATGTCGTTTGAAATTTGAATAGGAGAGCATCTTATAGAAGGGTAATTACGCGGTCAATAATGCAGCTATTCAAGAGAGAAAGAGAGAGGAGAGAGAAAAAACCGAAGATAGGATTAATTTACACTGCAGATAAGCAATCTAACGGCCACAACATAATTTTTTTTTCAGAGCCATTTTAACGTAGCCATACATAGTATTAAAAACGAATAGGGGATAAGGCAAGTTTTTAGAGTCCAGAACTATAAGTTACCATAGAATTTTATTGGAGCGATAAAATAAACTTAAAAAAAAAAGTGGATCTCGCTCTGCAGGGGCTCATGGACAGTTACCTACCCTGCAAGGTAAAAGTGATAAAACAGGCCATGGGGGGGAGGGAGTGAAAAAACACAGGGGACATCATTTTACAGTTATTGCCATACGTTCTCTATCCGGCCTCAGATAAAAATAGTTTAAACGCCAAAAGCAAGAGTTAAATACAAGTTTAAAAACCACAGTGGTTTTTTTTGAAATTTTCTTTTTTGCTTTGTAACTCAGAATACGCTGTCTGTGATAGATGAGGAAGAAAACAGTTTTTGATTCCATTTCCAAGAACATTCTTTAGAAGCCGCTCTTGAATAAAAAGTGGAATGGTAAAATTTTCAGGTTAAAGATTTTTCATTTAGTGAGTGAATTGTGTAGATGATAAAAATTTCACTTCAAAATTTTCATACAATAGAATGGCTGGAAATGGAACAAGAGAATGCAGGGATGTTAATAAAACATGAGGTTTTCTATAGAATTGCGATATTATTTTATTTATTTATTTTCTCAGGGCTGGACCTTCGTAAATAGGAAGGGGACGATAAGACTGTTTGCAAAGCAAGCCGATCCCAAGCTAGAGGGAGGTATTGGGGATGTTAAGAGCTTATTGAACCTTGGAGATTACACTTTGGAGGAAGTAGCGAAACCACTTCTCAACCGCCTCAACGTCCCACGCGCTTTTCCTCATGTTAACTGAACCAAACTTAAGCAAACTAGGTCTGTCTGTTATAGGAGGGTCCAAAGCCAAGGCGACCGCAACTCCCAAGCTAATAAACATGGTGGGGTATATGATAAAATTTTAAAGCACACAACTTGGAATTGCATGGAATTATCGATTGAACCGATCTCAGATTCTGACTGACCTGAGTAGCAAGAACAAAGTAAAATACGCAAGTGTTGATAAAGGCTCGAGGGTTGAAAAGTTAGGATTATATTGTATAAATTAGTACTAGTTGAGCGGAATTTTCCCAAACTGGCTCTGGGATAGGGTACACCCGCTCTTTAATAAAAGAAACTGTTTGTCAAATAATTACTTAATTATCCTTGAAAAGTACACCTAATCATGGACGAAACTTCGGTAATCGATTTGGTCCGACTCGACTTCCAAACCCAAGTTTCAACGGTCCTAGCAGTGAACGAATTAATTATGATCTTTGTTCGCTAAAATTAGTTGTCTGGTGCAAAGTTAGGCAGCCTTATGCATCTAAGCCTTGAGAAGAAAATAATATTGCCCAGTTTCGATTATAACCTTCTGAAGCTTTCCAGAGTGAACCTTCCTGGACTTTGAACCTCATTGTTTTGTGAACACGCCATTTTTTATTGATTTTTTTTTTTCATGGTACTGTAAGTGGATGAAATATGTGGAATTAACTTGATAAAAATAAGAAGGGAAACGTCGATTTTAAAGTTTAAAAAATGCGAAGGAGTGATGAAATAAAGTGAAAAAGGTGAGGCATAAAATTAATTTTTGCTACGCTTTAAATTTTTTTCTCGCATTAATCTACAAAACGTTAAGAAAAAACAAGCATAAAAAATATGGTTGCAAACGTATTTCACTCTTGTTTCTTACACAACTTGAATAAACATAGTTCGCCGAGTACGTAGAAGGCTCGCGTAACTGAAAATGTCTTGTCGTTTGAAAGGAGAGGGCGTTATGAAGAAATTTTATGGGAAAGAGGCGTTGTTTTCCGGTCTTGGCGTTGTACTATCGGCCGACCTAAGCGCGAGTTTAAAATTAAGGGAAAAGAGTAAATGTCATAAGGGGGGAAATAAATTTGCAGATAATGTCAGAACGCTCGGGTTCCCTTCCTTTTCCGACCTACTCCGGGAGCAGCGTCCCGAATGAACCAAAACCGTCATTCCGCATTACTAAACCTTTTTTCGACAGTTAATTTTCCAGACGGTGTAAAAATAAAAGAACTTTAAACGCTGTCAACTATCGCCTTCCTTATAATGGGTCTAGACCACTTAAGAAATATTCCTGAAAATGAAAAACGGTCAAAGTTTAAAGTGGTTCATGGCGCAAAATTAGTTTTATGATTAAAACGTTAAAATGCTAATTCGGAAGAAAATTTCAGCAGAATATGTTAACGTTTTTCTTGAATTAAAATAAAACTAAGAATATTTCTAATATTCAAAAGACAACTGTTTGGTTAAAACAAGCAAACAAACGCGTTAAAAAAGAGCTGAAATGAAAGAGGGGGGAAGTATCGAACAACCAACAAACTCACTTAACCTTTAGACTGAAGAAGCTTCCCAGCTGGCTATGTCGTTGGCCTCTTTCTGCTCAATTTCTTAGATAGCAAAACCAGCCCGACCGTTTTTAAAGGGTTTTTCTCCCCGCAGTGCTCTTTTTCGATTACATACCCACTTTTTTTAAGGACACAAACGAAGCCTAAATTGAAAACAAATATTTTATAAGAAATCAAATTCTGCTAATAGTTAATTACCCGAGGAGCGATCAGGACGCTAATGGTCACGTTATCAAAATTATTAATGCAAAATCGATCAAGGAGCTAGGTTGCCATGAGTACAACTGCCTCGAATTGCTACATACATTCCGAGAGTTAACATGAACCAACGTTTCCTAAACATCTTTATTATTCTCAAACCCATTTCATTTTGAATTGAGAATTGAGGGAATGGAGAAATGAGAATTTAATTTAAAAAGGTTGATTTTATGCAACTTCTGTGATTAGAAAAGAGAGGAAACAAATATTTTTCTGAAGGAAGTTGACGTTTTAGGCACCTAGAAAGGTTTCCTATTCAAGATTTCTCTATTTTGAGAACACAAAAAAGTACGTACATGGAATCTAGAAATAAATTTTGGGTCATACCAGTAGTCCAAGATTTTTGTCCTCCTTCAAAAAAGAAAAAAAATCAAAAGGAAAACGCGATAAATAAAATGAAACCGTAGAATTCGAACTTGAAAAAATTGAAGAAAAATTGAGGACATTAGATGCAGAGGAAAAAAAAAACAATGAAACCAAAGGATTGATGGAGTTTCGTCGCCGCGTGATTCCTAAAAAGCAGGTGACCTCCGTGGAACGGGTCAATCTGTCCGAGTGTGAAGAGAGAAAAAAAGTGGTGGTTAGGGTGTGGGAGGGAGTGAGATGGAAAAGGCGAAGGACCAGGTGACCTACCGGAGGGACTTACGTTCTTTATCGAGTTCCAACTTTTTTTCTTTCTCTCTCTCTCTACTGTCTCTTTCTCCTTTCGGTCTTCTCCGGTTTTTTTCTTGAAGGTGATTAGGAGGGCAGATTCATGATCCTATTAACGTCACCGTCGCCTCTTTTACTATCATTCTCAGATCTTATCAAACGGCCCAGCCGAAAATCAACTATCTAATCAGGTAAACACTATTTTTATTATGATCTCGATGATGTTCAAATTTCTTCGGCTATTTGAATTGCTGGCGGTTTTAAGCAGGGGAAAGCGGTCGGCCTGGAGAAGAGGAAGGCCCTTCACAATTCCAACTGCGGCCTTTTAGTAACGCGCGGCCAAACTACAAGTGGTTTTATTCAAGAAAGCCTTTCCCTCAGCCGGGTTTTAATTACTCTGTAATTGATTACGGTCTGGCTTTCAGCCGCACTGTGGGGGCGTTTTATATGAGATTCGAAATATCAACAGGGATCGAAATTTAGGTCGAGAGAGCTTCGGAAGAGGCGAAAAGAAGGGGAGACGGTCTGGAGCAATTTTGTTTATGGCTCAGAATGATATTCAAATCAGTCACCGTTTGTTCATAGTTGAATCCCAAATGGCTACAGGGCCCAACTGAGTGAATCGCTTTCATTATTGACCGAACCGTTAAATCTTTCCTTGGAATCAAATTTTACGTGGCCTACTTGAGTCGATCCCACCGATAAATCACGTAGCGAAGAACAAAAATGGTGACAATTTTTTTTTCTCCTTCAGACACGCCATCTCTCATTTCGTTTTTACTACAGTAGACAACACGAACACTCATTTAATAAAACGATAATTAAAATTTAAAAAAGTACTCCCCTGACAATATTTCATAATTTTCGGGGATTCTAAAGCTTCCCTGCGGTACAATGAATTGGAGTTTCCTTTTTTAATAAAAACCACTCCGAGGGTGAGTGGTTTTCGACACCACAGAGGTCATAATTTTCATGGAATAGAAGGATTTTATCTTCAATACACTGACCACTCATTCCGCTCTGATCCCTACATTATGGTTAAAGGGATTTTTTCTTTCCTATGCGAGATCGGGGGTCGTACGTTCTCGGTAGAAAGATTTAAAACTCACATTTTTTCCCTAATTAGGGTTGAAGGCTAAGCTCAAAACAAAAACAGTTTCTTCCACAATCCCGAATTCATCATAACAATAAATTACTCATCGTTTACTAAGCCATCATGAACGCGATAACCTACTTTCATAATGCGAATAAATCACGTCCGTCCTGTTAGA
>JACGAQ010002491.1:0-40406 GCA_014119065.1 Orius insidiosus
CCCCCGTACCTAAAATTGGATCTGCCACAATCCTATATTATATCATTTTTAATTCAAACGGTTATAAAGGGAAATTTCCAAAATATTTGATAAAAATCTTTCACTGGACTTTCCGATGATGTTTGCTCGGCAATTAAACCTGTCCACACGTCAATTATTCGATCCCCAACTACCTACTTTATTAAGCATTTCACCACCTAGATCTGACTTTTTTTTTTTAGCAGTCGAATAATAATCGCCAGCTAAACAGTCATTTTAATCGTCCGATCGCAGCTGCACAGTGGAGTAATAATTGTCAGCTAAACAGTCGTTTAATTTTCAGCTAAATCTTCAGCTATGCCTGATATGAAGATATCTTCATATCGGTAGAGTCGAATAATAATAGCCACTTAAACAGTCGTTCAATCGTCAAATTGGCAATAGTGGCTTGATCATCATCTAAGTAATCGTTAACCTTCAGTTAGGCATCTGCCACTGATGAAGGTATATGTAGAATTTGGCCGGGTTTGAGATGAGTTGTTGGCGCAGTAGACTAATACAAAATTTTAGCAATTGTAGCGTTAGGAATCATTGCTTTTGAGTGGTGGGCCCAGTTAGAAAGTATGAATTCCAAATCTTGGCCGAGTCGGCGGTCAGACTCTTAAGCCCAGTTAGCTGCTTGACAGCAACGTGGTGCATTCAGGCCTTCGCCTCTAAAGCCACTAACCAGACGCCATGGATCTGCTTTTATTTCAAAACGAACGGCAAAGAAAAATGTGTCAAACATATAACTGCAACTGATTTAAAATTAATCCCTTTTGGATTTTGGTTCTGTTGATGGGAATAATGCAGGTATTTCGGCATTTGACTACGGTATCAACGATTGGACGTTTTGACATCCTTGTCTTCTGCTACAACGTCAACCCAACTTTAATAACCTTTACTTTACAAACTTTGATATACAAAATTCAAATTCGCACGTCACTAAATCTCCAGATTACCATGAGTACAGTTGTCGATTTCGAAAGTTCGGAGTACCTACAGACAATTTAAAGAAAAAAACCGAAAATATCTCAAGCGTAATAAATTGATAATGAAAATGTGAGATCTGAAAATAAAAATGAGATCGAAATATTAGTATTATTACAAAGTAAACGGGAACAAACAAAAGGACGTTGATGGTGTATCAATTTACAATCAATCCAAGTTCAATTTCACGGTGATTACACATAGGTTTCTCTCGGTTTGGCCGGGACGGTCGTGTAAGGGGTGGGAGGGATAGGCCAATTACATCCCCAGGTCTCAGCGAGCCTTTGTAATCGTGTTAGGGATGTGTTAAACTGTAACGGGAAAACGATGTCCATATTTCAAACGTTGCAAACAATCTTCCTTGTAAACCTTAATCAATTACAAACTGGCAACCCATTATTTTCAGTTCAGGAGACGTCAGATTTATAGGCACAATTTTACTTATTGAACCCGCCCGCCCCTTTTTAGGCTTAAAAAAAATAGAACATTTTTAAGTTTTTCTTGATTTTGTCTTCTCTTGTCCCAACGCTTTCAAGCTGGCAATGAACGGCCTACCTCTTGTTTTGCATCAATCGTTTCAATCGTCAGATTGACAGCAGAACAGTCGACTAATGGCCAGCTAAACAGTCGTTCAATCGTCAAATTGACAGCAGAACAGTCGAATAATGGCCAGCTAAACAGTCGTTCAATCGTCAGATTGAAAACTCAACAGTAACTAATTGCCAGCTAAACAGCCGTCAGATTGGCACCTCAATAGTGGTCTAATCGCCAGCTAAACAGTTGATTGTCAGATTGTCAGCTGAACAGTCGAATAATTGCCACAGTCGTTCAATCGTCATATTGACAGCAGTCGAATAATTGCCAGCAAAAAACGTTGAACTAAGTGCGATCGCCCTAACGCTTCCACGCTGGCAATGATCTCCACATTTTCTACCTACCTTTTGTTTTTGCATCAATCGTTTTAACGACTTTGAGGGGTTATTCTCGGCGTAATTGCTTCGACCCAAATGTACTTCACTGAATCAAGATCGATCGTATTCATGAATTTTTATTTTTTTCTGTAGGTACACCACCCATCACCATTAAGCCCTCGTAAAATCTAAGATTTATCCCACCTAATAAACCAAAAATTGAAGTCTCTTCTTGCTTTTACAATTTTCAAAGTAAAAAAGAGAATTCACGAATCGATTTTGAACGTTTTTCGCCCAGATGATGGGGCAATTATTGTAACTTGTATCACTTATTTTCTGAATTTATGGCATTTCAAATTGATATCTGGTATATTTTGTAGGATTTCGTTAAATTAACATTCTTCAAAAAAGTGGAAAAGGTGTTTTAGACCCAAAATGGTCAAAATAAAGATAATCGGTAGCTTCTCCATCTAAAATCATAGAAAACCTGCAAAATTCTGGTAACGTATGGGAAAAACTCCCAAACGTTCGAGTTTTAAGTTTTTGAATTAAGAAAAAAAAACTAAGAGAAACATGCTAAAATTCTGTAGAAATGGGGTTTTAATTCCAGGGAATCTGAAAATTTAGGAATTTAAAACGATTCTTAACCTATTGACCAAGAAAACTTTTTTAAAACATTATTGTAACTTTGCAGGAAATTTAGTCAGCTTCCTTTCAATTTTTTCGTTTTTCGCTGCCGTGTAGCTCGGGCGCCATTGGTCGTAAAAAATTTTATTAAAGCAAATATATGGGAAATTTAGTCAGCTTTCTTTTTTAACTTATATATTTTTAGCTACGACGTACCGTTTTGGAGATACTAGCGAAATACCGGAAAAATCCGTGTTGTAGGTTGGGGGATTTTTATGTGAGTTACTCATAGGGCCCTTGCCTACACAAAAAACGAAGTAGGTAACATATTTTTTTCTAGCCTCTGGTTTAGATTGACTGGATTAGAAGCACAACTAGAACACGAGTTAAAAACCTCTAAAACAACTAATTCAGATTTTAGGCGTAGGACGGAACAATTTAATATTTAGCCAAAGTAAAACAGGGTAGGACAGGGACAAGGGTTTAATTCTTGTGTTTTCTACCCCCGGGGGCTGGGATGTGCGGGATGAGGTTGTTTCCACAGTATGTAATGGGTTAGCCGCTCCACCCTCATCCCATTTCGACACTGCCCGCTTGATTTTCAACCCCCCGAACCTTACCTTATAAAATTACCTTAATTAAACATCTCGAAATTTCCTATTAGTCCTTTTTCTCAACCCCATTTATAATGTACATTTGAATATATTATCAAGGGTGAGTAAACGAGACGGGAAGGTCTTTGAATACATAAACTGTAATACACTTTCCGTCCCCGTGAATAATTGACTAGAGGAATCTCCTTTATCTAGTGAATCTACGCTTGAAAGGCTCTTGTTAAATTAAAGCTCGAAAAAAGGGGATGATTTGCTCCGGATTAATAACGTGTATGGATATCCGGGCGCTTTAAAGAAAAGTACAGAGTTAACACAATGGCTAGAAGATAAAAGTCCTATTTAGAATGGTTTATGGCTTTAATACTCACGCACAAAAGGTTTCTTTTAAGGCTTTGGATTATTTCCTAGAACGCTTTTCGCGATGCACTAAATGAATCACTACGTCTTCTTTTATTGTTACTTTTATTATAGAGTAAATCAAACTACTGACGTAATAATTCGATGGGGGAGTCACCAGCTGATTTTAACTAAGTAAAAGTGGGCACTTTCGCTACAAATTGATCGCCTATTTCATTTTATCCGATCGCACTGAATCTTTTACTTTATTATACAAAGTGTTATCTACATTTCTATCCAAAAAAATAATTCTGAAAAAACTACACATTTTTTTTTTACTTTTGTTTTCAACTTTAAAAACTTAAATGAAAAAAGGAATCGATGTAGTTTAAATTTGTTTAAATAGAATTTAATATTAGACGATTGTGGGTCAATTAAAAAAAGAATGAGTCCGATAAGTGCAGTACATCCTGAGATATTTGTTCTGATAGATCAGAAAACTCGGTTTTTCAGGAGACGCATAAAAATAAAAAAATAGCGGGAACTTTCGAATTGTCTATGGTTTTCAGATAGAATCGATACTGATAATTGTTTTTTTTCAATAATGGAACCGTTTTAAAGATCACAGTGATCACGGAAATCTCAAAAGACTCTTCAAACCTGTTATCAGTGTGCTTATCAGATGATATAGCATCATAAAATCTGGTTATCTAGATATCAGGTTATGATAAATGATATACCATTAGAACAGATGAAATTTCAATAAAATGAAAAAATGTATAAATCGGAAAATTGGAATTTTTAATTAAGGTTATTTACGAGGTTAGGTCGGGGCTTAAAGTGGTCCAAAGGGGTTTCCAAGGTCCTCTGACTAATTCGAAGACATCAAGTTTCCTCTAGTCTACAAAGGGCAATTCAAACAGCTAAGACAATCAGAGTAAGTCACCGTTAACTGAGTATCCGAGGGATACTAAAGTGAACGCTCGTTTGTCCCCGAGACAAGACAATCCTTTGGTCCTTAAGTGGTAGGCGTTTAGAAAGAGATAATCGGTTGTTTTCCTATCCTTTAAACAAAAATTGAAGTAAAAAATTGTTTTTTGTTGCTACTCGTGTAAAAAAGGGCACTCTGTTTTCTGGGGCAAAGAGTCAACAAGACTTAAATAAATCAGATTAAGCTTCCATGGGAGAAAGAGGCCGTATCCCGCGGATTAGAACGCTACATTGCCCGGCTTGGCCCGGGGCTCTCGAAGCAACTTTTACTCCCATGTTCGAAAACCGCGTCCTAAACTTGACTTGTGTCGGAAGAAGGGGAACCCTTTGTGGGTTTCCGAAAGGATCAAACTCCCGTCCGGTTTCCTTCTTTTTAACCCCTTTGTTTTTCCACGTCTGTTAAGAACGAAATTTGCATTTCATTACACATGTTAGGCTCACTTCTTAGATATTTCAATGTCGGACTTTCTCGAATATACTAAACACAAGGTGCTCGGCTTTAGATATTTTCCCGCACTATCCCATATTCTCCGTGGAACAGAGGACCAAGGCGGTGGCAGACATTTTTCCCCACCTCCCTATACCTTCCGTGGAGCAGTGTGAAAAAACAAAATTTTCCTCGCTACGAGAAAATCTATTTCAGATTTTTGAAGTTTTTATCGGTCTTCTTGCAAAGAACCACCACGGTTATAACGGTTTTAGTATTGTAAGGATTATATTTTCCGGCTTCAGAGGTTTGGCACCCTAAACCCCAAATAGTGCGGTATGGCTTAGCGTGGGGAAGAGCTAGGAAGTTGGCCCTCTGAAGAAAGATATGGCAAAACTTAGGTTTTTGCACAGTTGGTATTTTTAATGGAGAGGGGGCCCCCGTTTATTTCGAGCTCCGAGTATCCTTCCCGAAAATCGTGGCCGACGTCCGTCTTTCCTCCTGCGCGAAGGCCGAAAATGCCACGTAAGCATCCTATGCATCTATGGTCAGTGCAATAGTTTTCGTACAAAATTTTGAAAAAAAGAAATCCCAAAAATAGCTAAAGTAAAATAGAAATAGTCTGAGAAGTAACGTCCGTCGTTCATTGCAATTTTTTTAACCGTACCCCAGACTTTTCATTTTTCATGCTCTTTAGAACTAAGACTTTTTCTTACTTTTTCTTTTTTCAAGGTTTTTGTCGAGGAAATACATCAATTGGACCCTTATAAGTTTTATTTAATAAAAGCAAATAAGGTACTCTTTTTCTCACAGATTTATTAACATATTTTGGGTCTTCACGAAACACGATTATGAGCTCTTCTTCCTCCTACCCAGAATCTTTTCTTGGTGAACCTTCGTCGTTATCCTCGATTTGGGAGTCAGATCTGGGCAGTAATCAGTGAAATAGCAGCATTCCCTTTGAACGATTTTGGGCATGTTCCTTTTCCGGCATTCGCCAAAAGACGGAAGACGATATTCGATTTTTCGGCAGACGTTAATTTTGGCGAAAGTCGCTTCTTTGCATGAGTCGATCGCCGGGCAACAGCAGGGCATGCAGATTTTGTCGCAGTTTTTCGGGTCGTGCTCTTTCATAGAAGGGATGACGCAAGGAATTTTCGTTTTAGTGATGACGCAACTTTTGATGCCGCTTGGAGGAAGAGGTGCCGGCAAACAAGCGCCCGAGAAATTCGAAGAAGTCGAAAACTCCCTCCATTGATTCAAATGCGCCTTTAATTTTGGATCGAGAAACAACTTTTCTTCTTTTTTCTTTCAATTCTTCATCTTCTTCATAAACTTCATCCCAAAATTTCTCGAGGTCGAAACTCGGTTTTATCGATCGCTTCTCAACCTCGGATAACTTGAAGCTTCGGGTAAACTCTTTGTAGGGATCAGAGAATAATTTTCTTTTTTGAAATCTTTCATTGTTGTAGCTCTCAGTGTTAACATTGTTGAATATTTGAGACCCTTTTATTATTTTATCAGTCGTTATTTGATAAAAACGCTGGACTGACTTCATTTTTTTTTCTTGAATAAATCTCTTGACGTGAATTTCCGACTTAAAATTTTGTAATCACATGAAATCAAATATAAAATAAATCAGTTGTTAAATTTTATTTCTAGATGAAAATGGCATAACGTCATCATCCTATCGAAATAAATGAAAGAGGGCGAACAAATAAACAATTTTCAGCTATAAAAAATAAATTTTTTTGAAAAATGGATTTTTTAAAAATAGATTAAAAAACCTGGATATTAAAAATCATCCTAAGCGTATATAAATGAAAGGAGAAAAAAAATTGTTTTTATATTTTTGATTTAATATTTTTTCCTCTTCCTTAATTAATTTCAAAAATTACATTCTCAAAATAGGGTGAATAAATATGTACAACTTTCAATAATAATTTATGAGTATTATATTTAACTGTATATTCAATAGTAATCCCAATTACTATTATATTTGAAAAATATTCAATTATACATTCAAGTCAAAATAAACTCAATAAGAAGAATAACTGAAAAAATTAACATAACATGTATAATAATAAGATTAGGGGGAATACCACCTATATTAGGATTTACCTAAATGAATAGCAATTAATAGTATAATAAATAGAAATATATATATTATTATATTAATAATAATTATAATATCAATCATTACTCTATTTTATTATATTCGAATTACAATATCAACAATAATAATTTATGAAGAACAAAAAAAATGAATAAAAAACTAATAAAAATAAAATATTCTCAAGAATAATAATTATAATTAATTTAATATTAACTTCAATAATATATTTTTTTAAAAGCTTTAAGTTATTAAAACTATTAACCTTCAAAGTTAAAAATATTAATTATTATTAAGCTTTAGATAGTACTACTTTAGAATTGCAGTCTAATATCATATAATATTGACTATAAAGCCTAATAAGGGGCTAACCGCCATATATAAATTTACAATTTACAACCTAATAATTCAGACACCTTATTTATGAATAAATGATTATTTTCAACAAATCACAGGAACATTGGAACTCTATATTTTATTTTTGGAATATGAGCAGGTATAGTAGGAACATCATTAAGATGAATTATTCGAATTGAATTAGGACAACCTGGATCATTTATTGGCGATGATCAAATTTATAATGTAGTAGTTACAGCACACGCATTTATTATAATTTTCTTTATAGTTATACCAATTATAATTGGAGGATTCGGAAATTGATTAGTACCATTAATAATTGGGCACCAGATATAGCATTCCCACGAATAAATATAGATTTTGATTATTACCTCCATCAATCACATTACTTATTATAAGATCAATAGTAGAAAGAGGAGCGGGAACTGGATGAACAGTATATCCTCCATTATCATCAAATATTGCACACAGAGGAGCATCAGTAGACCTAGCAATTTTCTCATTACATTTAGCAGGGGTATCCTCAATTTTAGGAGCCATCAATTTTATTTCAACAATTATTAATATACGACCTGAAGGTATAACAGCAGAACGAATTCCTCTGTTTGTATGATCAGTAGGGATTACTGCATTACTGCTACTATTATCACTTCCAGTATTAGCTGGAGCAATTACAATACTCCTAACAGATCGAAACTTTAATACATCATTCTTTGATCCTGTAGGAGGGGGAGATCCTTTTTATACCAACATTTATTCTGATTCTTTGGTCATCCAGAAGTATATATTTTAATTCTGCCAGGATTTGGACTAATTTCACACATTATTAGAAAAGAAAGAGGAAAAACAGAAACATTTGGATCTTTAGGAATAATTTATGCTATATTAGCAATTGGATTACTAGGATTTATTGTATGAGCACACCATATATTCACAGTAGGGATAGATGTAGATACCCGAGCATACTTTACATCAGCAACAATAATTATTGCAGTACCTACTGGTATTAAAATTTTCAGTTGACTAGCAACTATAAATGGGGTAAAAATAAAGTATACACCATCTATATTATGAGCATTAGGATTCGTATTTCTATTTACAATCGGAGGATTAACAGGAGTAATTTTAGCAAATTCATCTATTGATATCATTTTACATGATACATATTATGTAGTAGCACACTTCCATTATGTTCTATCAATAGGAGCAGTATTTGCAATCATAGGAAGATTTATTCAATGATACCCATTATTTACAGGACTTTCAATAAATCCAAAATGATTAAAAATCCAATTTACACTATATTTATAGGAGTAAATATTACATTTTTCCCACAACACTTCCTTGGATTAGGAGTATACCACGACGATACTCAGACTATCCTGATATATTCACTACGTGAAATATTGTATCATCTTTAGGAAGATCAATATCAGTTATAAGAATTATTATATTTATTATAATTATTTGAGAAGAATCGTGTCAAAACGAAAAATTATATTTAAGCAAAATATAACATCTAATATCGAATGACTTCAAAAGTTACCACCAGAAGAACATTCATACAATGAATTACCTATTATTTCTAAGTTCTAATATGGCAGATTTAATGCATTGAACTTAAACTTCAAAGATAAGAGTAATCTTTTTTTAGAAATCTCAACATGAGCAACATTAGGACTTCAAGACGCAAATTCACCAATTATAGAACAATTAATTTTTTTTTCACGATCACACTTTAATAATTCTTTTAATAATTACAACATTAGTATCTTATATTATATTAACAATATTTATTAATAAGATTACAAATCGATTCTTAATAGAAGGTCAAACAATTGAACTAATCTGAACCATTCTTCCTGCAGTAATCCTGGTATTTATTGCCATGCCATCCCTTCGCATTCTTTATTTAATAGATGAGGTTCAAAAACCCATAATATCAAGGCCATTGGACACCAATGATATTGAAGATATGAATACTCAGACTTCAAAAATATTGAATTTGAATCATATATAAAACCTACAATAGAAATTAGAGAAAGAGAATTTCGATTATTAGAAGTAGATAATCGACTAATTATACCTATAAACTCAAAAATTCGAATATTAGTAACAGCTACAGACGTGATTCACTCATGAACTATTCCAGCGTTAGGATTAAAAATTGACGCAACTCCTGGTCGCTTGAACCAAGGTTCAATCTCAATCAAGCGACCAGGATTAATATATGGACAATGCTCTGAAATCTGTGGAGCGAATCATAGATTTATGCCAATTGTAGTAGAAAGAGTTAATATAAATCAATTCATTAGTTGATTAAATTCTTATTCATTAAGTGGCTGAATTGTAAGTAATGGTCTCTTAAACCATATTATAGTATTTAACACATACTCTTAATGGAAAAGTTAATTTATAAAAAAAATTAATTTGTCAAATTAAAAATGCTGACTATTAGCACTTTTCTATTCCTCAAATAGCACCTATGTGATGATTAACATTATACATTATATTTATTCTAAGTTTTTTCTTAATTATAATTTGTATATATTTTATTATAAATAAAACAATATTAAGTAAAAAAGTTTCTATTGACAAAACCCCAATTAATTGAAAATGATAACAAATTTGTTCTCAACTTTTGACCCTACAACTAGAATTTTCTTTTCCTTAAATTGAATTAGAACATTAATTTCTGTTATAATAATACCACTAATATTTTGATTAACTCCATCTCGATATAATATTAATTTTTAATATTTATAATAATTTACATTTAGAATTTAAGATATTATTAGGAAATGATAAAAGGGGATTTACTCTAATATTTGTTTCAATATTTATATTTATTTTATTCAATAATTTATTTGGGTTAGTACCTTATATTTTTACAAGCTCTAGTCATTTAACATTCACTCTAACTATAGCATTACCTATATGAGTGTCATTAATAATTTTTGGGTGATTTAACAAGACAAAAGAAATATGTGCTCATTTAGTTCCAAGTGGAACACCAACCCCCTTAATTCCATTTATAGTATGTATTGAAATTATTAGAAATTTAATTCGACCAGGATCTTTGGCAGTACGTTTAACTGCAAATAATTGCAGGGCATTTATTAATAAGATTATTAGGAAATAATTCAGTAACAGTCTTCAATCGTACTATCAATAATTTTATTAATTCAAATAGGTTTAATAATATTTGAAGCAGCTGTTTCAATTATTCAAGCTTATGTATTTTCAGTTTTAAGAACATTATATTCTAGAGAAGTAGCTTATGTCAAAATAAATCACCCATTTCATTTAGTAGATTATAGTCCTTGACCTCTAACTGGATCAATTGGAGCTATAACTTTAACATCAGGAATAATTATATGATTCCATAAAAATGATATAAGATTGTATACTAGGGGTTTTAATTGTTTTACTAACAATATATCAATGATGACGTGATATCACACGAGAAGGTACATTTCAAGGAAAACACACAATTAAAGTTAGTAATGGATTAAAAATAGGAATAATTTTATTTATTGTATCAGAAGTATTATTTTTGTGTCATTCTTCTGGGGATTTTTCCATAGAAGATTAGCACCAACAATTGAAATTGGTAATATATGACCTCCAAAAAGAATTATGACATTCAACCCAATACAAATTCCACTTTTAAACACAATAATTTTACTATGTTCAGGAATTAGAGTAACATGAGCCCATCACAGATTAATAGAAAGTAACCAACCTCAAGCTACACAAGGGCTATTTATCACAATTATACTAGGAGTATATTTTACAATTCTTCAAGGGTATGAATATATAGAATCTGCATTTACAATAAGATTCAGTTGTTTTAACAACATAGTGGACACTTGTTTTGCTTTAAAAACATCCAAGAGCAAATGAGTTTTTCTTTTTAAAATGGTAACAAGAAATAATTTTTAAATGTGTAAAATGACTGTAAAACTTGGCTCTTAATTCCTTCGCAAATTAGAAAGCTACTCGATACGGTTGATCTTTGTCTTACGTTTACGGTGTCGTGGGTTTCTCTGATATCACTTCGTGAACCGGCTCGGATTCTACTCGAACGTTTGCCACGAAATCCAGACGTTTTCATCAGAACCCTTTTTAGAATTAAAATGAAATAAAATAGGGATTCTTTAGGATTTTTGATATTTATATGGAGGTCGAAGCTGATGCAGGATAATAAATTAAAACACTCCCCTCCTATAGAACTTGGGAAAATAATGCACGTTGCGGAAGTAAAATTAGTCGTTTAATATTAAATTATGAAATCCGTTCTTCCTTTCCCTTCAGGGTAAGCCGAAAATGCGTGGTTAAAACGTTTATATTGATCTTAGATTTAATTAAAAATTAATGATTTTTTTATTGTCTTTTTCAAGCAAAAAAGAAGTTATCTGAATAAAATCAATGCTGAAAAAAAGTCAGAAGGGCAAAATTTGAAAAACGAGTTTATTGTTTTAATGGGGTGGAGCAAATTAAATGAAAACAACCTTTAATCACCCGGAGTAAAAAAGTATTAATTAAAATAATAATGAGAGGATCAATGGTGGATTATAACCCTTTTTTTCGGGGGAGGATTGATAAAAAGTAATGACAAATGTAAACATTGGATAAAAATGGAAGGGTTAAAAGGGTTGACGGTAATTAAAATTGTGGTAAAGAGCATAAGTTTTGAGTGAAAAAGCTCACAGCATTAACAACTTTCAAATTAATATTTCTCTGCTTATTTACTTCTTTACTTCATAAGAAATTTAAAGTTGTAAAAAATTGTTAACCTATAATAAATAAAAAGATTTGATCTGAACAACTGACCAAACCTTTGTTTGCGGTTCGTATTTTCCTGCCAGAGATATCTTATTGCGGAAATAAATCCTTCCTCTACAGTAGACTTCTATTGCACTTTTTCATTGGAATTAAATAAAACTTCATAACATGCAGAAGTCTCGGCGGTAACCACGCAGAGTTCCGGGTTCGAGTCCAGCTACTGTTTTTCTTTTCTTTTTTTTCTTTCATTTTGTTTATTTTCTCTTGCTTTTCTTTTTCTGTTATATCTAGGTAGCTTTTTGAAAAAGATAAATTTAAGGTAACTAGGTTTTAAAAATTCTCTACTCCCCTGTAAAGTCAATTACGAATTATGGGTATATTAGTTTATAAAGTCAACTGATCGATTTATCAAGGAAAAAAATGTTAATTTTTTTTTAAATTCATTTCTCGTCAGAAGATTCATTTTGACGACCTTATCCGTTCCAGTTCCATGAATAGATATCGGGAAATTATGTCTCATCATGACAAACCGTCTTCAATCGTAAATTATTCGAAAATGGAATTCCGTGTTCTCGGTTATTCGAAAAGATCGTAAATTTTATAATATTTGGTCAATATTTATTTATTAGGAATAAAAACATAAAATAAGACAAGGGATACGAATATATTATGAGTAGCTCGTTTTGTTCTTCGACATTTTTCTATATTAAAGCTCTCATAAAATATCTGTCGGGAGTCGTCCAATTATCTTATTTTTAAAAGGGGGAAAAATTCTTTTTTTTTTTTTTTTTTTTCAATTCGAACCTACTCTATTATTCAAGAATTTTAAAATTCATAATTCACAAAATTACTTTTAATTTTTTAAGAAAAAAAATTGTTAACTATGGGACTTTTCTAATGATTTTAATAGAAAGTTTGAGGATAAAATTTAGCCAATTTAGCCCTATTTCAAATTTTTTTTTTTCAAAAAATTCGTTTTAAATTATCATAATGTAAAAAAAATGCTGTCACTCTTAATTGAGAGAATCGCAAAATCAATAAATAGTGAGGGTAAAAAGGGGGAATTGAAAAAGCTATAATAAATTGAATTTACCCAATATGCTGCTGAGAGTGATATTGAAAAAAGGTAAAATATGTGCCGTGGGGTTTGAATACGTAATTGGGTTTGGTGATCGGTGTGAGGTAAATAGCCTCGGGCGGATTTACAGTAATTGCATGCGAGATAACAGGGGGAAAAAAAATCGAGGGAGAAAGGATATAATGAGGAAGTGGAAGAGGCCCTGTATTTATGGGGCTTAATACAGGAGAACACATTACCCGAGTGATTCTTCTAAAATTAAAATCGCCGGAGGCACCCGAGAGGGCTCCCTTTACGGGTGACAAAACCAAGACAAAAAAAATGCGAGTATAGCTTATCTGCTCTTGGTTTTAAAAACGGAGGGGTTGGGGCTATGAAAAGAATTTCTAGTCGTACATACACCTCAACCCCCTTCTACCTTGTCAGTCTTACATTAGTAAATGGACCGTCCTCTACCCTCGGCGAAATTTCTCTCTCGCTCAAACCCCTTCTCTAAAAAGTTTATCAAACATTTTTTTAAAACAAAGATCAATAGCATTTAAAACGCTCTCAAATGATTCACGTGGTTCGCAACTTTTTCTCATGATGAATCATCCTGACCTTCATAATCAGAACACGTTTTTTGATAGTCCTCGACTCAAAAGTGTCTCACACATATTCTGAATACAAAATAGTTTTCAAATCCCAAAAGATGGAATACTTTTGTCTTGACTATGAATCACCTTTTCTCAACTTGACTCACCAATTGTAATAGCTTCAAGATCAATTTTATAAATAATTTTGGCTAGTAATAAATTAGAAAAGAAAAAAAAGGAAGGAAAAAACCTGTTCAGTGGGTTTCTGTGAAACATCCCTGGACACTTCAGACGTTGTGGAACGAATCAGATTAAGAATTACGGGACCAAATGAATATGACTTACGGAGAACGAACGACATATCAAACGGAACCGAACGGATAATAAAACATTTATTTGCCCTACGACACATATCTTTGCCTGTAATTAATCGTACTTGTAGTGGACCCACTTTTTACCTTTTTCTATATGCTATCTCACGCTTCTAATATTAAAATATTAATTTTTGTATAAAATATAGAAAAAAATAAATCTGAGTCGATTCTCTCACATAAACGCTCTAATGGAAGTGGATCGGAAATTATAATTTTTCAGTGGAATATCCTCCCTTCAAACTTCGTCGGTGTCCATTAATAATCCTGTTTAGTAATTAGCATGGGAGGCGGGAGAAAATTTCAACGGAGACTGAGCAATTAGTTATTGAAATATGAATTTTCGGATTGGGACCCTCTCCCCCCTCGGCCGCGCTGTGAAAAGCCGGCCCCCAAAATTTAAATTGAGTTTATAATTACGTCGGTTTTTATCCGAAGGACCGAGGACGTCACTTTACGTGAAAGGCTAAAGGGAGACTTAAGAGAAACTCTTTAAATCAATTGACACTAATTCGATGCTCTTCCACCTTTAGGTTCCAGGTTCTTATGCTTCGAGGAACTTTTTAATTAGCTCAGTTTTACTCAATTTACGGCATTTAGGTTCTTATGTTGGTAAATAATGTTTTTTTTGGGTTGTAGCCCTGAACCTTGCATTTCTCAAAATCAGCTATATCGAGAAAAAAAAAAAATCATTGAAGTAGCATTTAGAGCGAAGATTATAATAAGGGACGGATGTTTTGAGGGGGGGGGGGTGTCGTAGTCACGGGAAAGGATTGCGAGAAGACGGAGGTTCTCAAAAATCAGTTGTTAAGCTTGAAAGCGCAAGGTGGCGTCCGCCGTTCTCGACAATTATTCAAATTTTCATCGGCCTCCTAAGACTCTTCACACATGGCTTCCGCCCTGAATTTGAATACAATTACCTCAGGGCATTAATAATCGCTCCATTGTATTTGCACAAATTAACAATTATAAGATTTTACTCCGAGACTTCAATAAATATTAAACAAGGAGAACGATTTTCGTCGTTACTCATTATAAGTTAAATCTTATACGGATAGATAACACTTTTTTCATTCTTCTTCAAAAATCGTTAATAAAAGTCTAATTAAAAAAAATGGGCAAAAAGAATCTTGACGTTATTTTTTTCCTTTGTTGGTGTTTGATCAAATAAAGTTTTGATGTTGGATGAAAAAAAAGTTTGGTAAAGGGTTTTGGGGATGTCCGTTAGGGAGAGGATCGTCGGAAAGCCGAGGGGGGCGTGGGGATGCCTCCTTGCTTGTGTGGCGATGTGGTCCCAAGTTGGTGTCATCTTGAGTTGACAGATTCAGATTCAGTGAAAAACCATGATGTGGTGGCTGGTGCCTTGGCCTCCACCCCTACCCCTTAGCCACCCTTTCCTTCAAACCTCCCTTCGCCCCTCCCGTCCCGCAGACGTCGACTTATCCCCTCGCCCTAGGACGACGACTACCCTTAACGTCACACCACCATTCTGTCACATACACACACCCGCTCATTTCGGTTCGCCTAACCTTCTAATTACACTTCAAATGCTAAGATTCCAAGCGGAAAATCAGGACCCAGGATCCTCCTCCCCCCCACCCCCGACACAATTGTAATTATTTAGTTCTAACGTTAATTTTCGACTAAATTTTAAGGCCTGTCATCTCTTAAACCTCCCTTCCTAACCTTCCCCACCCCTTAAGCCCGCAACCCCCTTCAAGCGACCCTTTCATTTCCAAAGTCTTTTTTCAAAAAACACCGCAAATTTTAAGGACCTCAACCAACTTGTTGATATCGCTTGACTGCCCTTACCTCTATATATTTTCCTCCTTTAATTCTTTAATTTCTGTGCCTTCCTTTCTTCTTCTTCTGCAACGCTTAGGTACACCGCTATCGTCTTTTTTCCCCCCAAAGCATAATTATGTAAAAAAAAAAAAAAAAAAAAAAAAAAAATCGCAAATGCTGGCGAGGTAACGCTGCCCGATTTCTGAAAACTCTTTCTTGAGGGTATCGCAATAATTTTCTTTTACAAAAAGTTAAAATACTTAGAGGCTTGGATTTTAAGGTTATCCTTCTTGTTGCATCTCTGGCTCCATACACGCTAACAAAATACTAATGACACTCTACTGGGCGTCTATCCTATTTGATGTCGAGGGTCCCAAGTTCGACACTCTGGAGGTATAGATTTTTTGTTAATTTTGCGGCTGTAACTCATGGTGAATTGATATTGTTTTTTAAAGCTTACAGAGGCTGTTTGATATTCAAATGTTTGTTAGGGAATGATTGGTAAAAGGCTGGTAGGCGTTAATTGAACATCAATAGAACTCTTCGGTAAAGGCTGATTTAAATTTTAAAAAACTTTTGCTCCTTGTCACCCCAACTCTTCCCTAAACCCCTTCCAAATAATTGCCTTCCCCATAATTCTCTGAAAGAGGAAACACAAATTGAAATGAGATTTTTTTTTTAAAGCAACTCACCCCTAGGTCTTCAAAATCTCCAACCCCCGACCAATCACGGCGATAGTTAATTGTACGGAAACCAGGATATCGGTCTAATCCATTTCCTCGGGTTTATCCATTCTTTTCCACGGCTAATTTGCTTTCAGGAGGTAAAGAAGAATAAGGGAGGGGTGGAAAAAAAGGCGAAGGATCCTTAAATTAAAAGTCTATATTCGTTGCCGATTTCTCAAATGATTGCTTCATGTTCCGCCTGAGGCTCCACCTATCTCTCAGGACCATCCCATTATAACTTCTAAAAACTCTCCCTGATTTATTTTTTACCAACCATTTTTGCCATTATTTCATACAACTTTTTGGAAAATATACCTTTTACAATATTATTAATGAGCGCTATTAAGGAGACGATTGCTCCGAAAATATGGGAGATACAATCAAGACCGGTAAATTAGAGTGATCACGGAGGTGGGACTAATTGTAATTTGGCTTAGACGGTACATATCAGATTCATATTAGAATAAAATATATGACTCAGATACCGGGGGATTTTCAAGCGGAAAGAATAAAAAAAGCAACGTAATTAAAAATTCAAAACATAAACAAAAGAAAATAACATCGAAGGAAATTAGAAATTATCTTTTTCCGTAAACAAACGATCAATTTTAAAAATTATCTTGACCAGTAGCTAAATGAATTTTATAAGTCTAATTTAATAATAATAACTAAGAAAACTGATATTCATTCAAAAAAAAGTTCAATCAAAAAGTCACCCGAGCTCGCTAGAGGAAAAACCTTTTTGTTGTTTTTGTCACTCTTCTCTATTAGTTAATTACGATTCTTTGAAGTTTTGAAATTTAGAAAAACGTAGGAAAAAATCTCACGGTTCACGCTGGCGACTCGTCAATAGTGAAAATTATACGCCACGAAGCCGAACGGCATTCAAGGTATTTTCAAAGGCGATAAAAGAAAAAGAAGAAGCCAGAAAAAAATAAGAATGGAAAAAAAGTAATAATAAGCCGATTTCTTGGATAATTCGAGCTGCGTCTGGGAATGCGACAGATCTTAATACCAACCCTACCATCCGTATCTGACAACTCGCTGGATTGATTTCTACGCATTCTTTGGGGATATCTTGACTTTTTTTAAATCACATCTCCCACGGACGAGCCAACCAAAAATTTTTAAACATTGGTAGATACAATTAGAAAAAACAATAATCGGAGGAAGCCTCTCCTAGAAGAGTGCTTTTTACAGAAACGAAATGTCAGATTCGGTGAAATCGTTTACCGCCGGAGATGGGGGGAAAATGTCCAAACTTTACTTAGTACTAAGGTACTTGTAGATCGTTAATCATAAAAAAAGTCATTACAGAAGATCCCACGATTGTAATTAGACATTAGAAAAAAAATGAACATTAGGAAGTGCAATGTTTAGGATGTTACGTAACCAAGCCTATAGTTCTTATGAAAAGAAATAGCTGGTGACATAATTTTTTTAATAGCGTTTAGTCTTAGACTAGGTAAAAAGGGAAAATTTTTTAGCATCAAATTCGTGTAGGAACCTTAATTTTCGTCGGATAAAATTTTTGTCTTTAAACCGAGGACGAGGAAGCGAAAATTGTACAAAAATGTTAATTAAATTATCCAGATATCTCTTTATGTTGAAGACTTCTATAAAGAATTTAATGCTTTTTTATTAACGAAATTTTTTTTTATTTCTTTAATTCTTTTTCGGCTGAAAAGCCAGTGACCGCATTAAAATCAGAAGAAAAAGATAGTAATCAAAGGCAATCTTCAATCTTCTCACACTGTTTCTCTTTTATTAGTTATTCCGTATATCTTCCCATAAAGATATGGTGAATACTGAATAGATATCTACAGATTTTTAAACTTATTTCCGAGAAAAGACTACGTCAACGGTTAGTTCTAGTTTACTCATTTCTTTTCTTTAAAAAAAAAAAATTCGATAGCCACGAAAGATAAATTTTGGGTCAAGACGAGTGGTGCCGTCAGGTGCTCCGCGGCCGCCAATTTCATCGGATTTTAAACTTCACCAAGGGATTTTGCAAAAATTTCGCAACGTGTATTTTTCCTTCCGGCAATTGCCGGTATGGCCTACCTTCACCTACTTTACACCGAAACAAAATTATAACAGGGCTTCGGATCAACACTTTTTCATTCATAACTGCGTTCATAAACAAGTATTATGTCCATTTTTAATGTGAACTTAAATATATTTACATTTGAATAATTTTTAAGTCTTTAAGTATTTTGCGTTTCACCTCGTTTAACGAGATCGTATCATCTCTTCCGCGGCGAATATCACGAGGGCTAATTATGGCTTCTGCCTACCGTCTTGCTCAACAGTCTCTTATACGCAAGGAAGCTTTTTTTCCCTTCATTTTTAATCCTTAAAAAAATTACGTATGTCAATCAACTTTAAAGTGCTATGGCCTCCGTGGGTTAGTGATTGACGTACCTGACGTCGCCGGTAAAAACCCCAGACTGAGAAGATTATGAAGTCCGGCAGTCTGAATCGTCTGATCAATCTAAAAAAGCAAAATAGCCTATTTTGAACTTCTAAGTTTGGAGTCCCTTACATTAAAAAAAAATTCTCTTTACTGGCAAGTAAGTTCGAAATGGATTTCTTGTCAGTCTTAAAAGAAAATTTGAGATCATAGTTTCGTTAACACTAATCTTCCTGAAAATGAAAAAAAGAAAAAAAAAATAGAGATTCGTAAAGGAGAGGCTCGTTAGGTGCTGCCAACAAGAGGATAATGATCTTCGTAGATAAACAACTAGAATAACAACAATAATTTGTCGATCTTGTGACGGAGTTAATGAGATGTATATTCACATAAAAACCACTCTATTCTTTTACAATAGAAGTGCTGCTAATTACTCTCTCTGCTCCAATAAGAAAAGAACATTATGTACCAGCATATATCGATTTTATCTTCTTCCCCCTTCGCACTCTTTCTTTTTTTTAAATATGCGTCCTGGTACCGGTAGACAATAAATTACGGTGAGCAATTAACCAGTCTTATGTGATTGAAACGTTGAACATTAACATACAATTGAAACAATACCAAGACATGCGATGTTTCTAATTACCGCACATATTAATGGAGCGAATCATTAGGTTTTTCGCTTCGGACCGGAGCAATTAACTTTAGGCTGTTCGTTAATTAGACCGGCCACCTTAAGCGTACGTGTACCACCGATCAATTCACTCGGACAGCCGTTAGAAACGCTACCCACTGGAAAAAAATAAAGAAAACGAAACTTTCTCAATTCTACAATCGATTTCAAACGTATAAAACATGAAAAAAGCCTTGGCCTCACTGGTTCCTCTATTGTAGAACCTTCGTCAGAGACTTTGACCTGGCCTACGAATCGAAACCTGTGTGAGATGATAGAAATTACTGTCTTTATTAACGATACCAAAACCTTCTATAAGTTTATAAATAATTATAAAATGTAACTTCTCAGGATATTTACTGACGTGAGAATAAAATCACCTTGTAATTATTTCGAGGCAATCCACCTAAAAATACCACCCATATATGTCTGAATTTTTTAATTTTTTTAATGGCTCGTTAATATGTTAAGTAGTAGAAGAATAAGGAATGATACGAGCGAAACGAAGTTTCTTACCCTTAAGCACAATCATGACGTTTCAATTTTTTTTTCTCAGTGAGCTTAATTTTAGTGATTGAGGTAAATTTTGTGGTTCCCTTGCAGGATATTGAATTTGGGGATTCTGTTAAAAGCAATTTGATGTTGCCACACCTTGTGAGTTTTGTGATGCGAAACGGGGATCGATCGAGTTATTTTTGTTTCCTTGTCTGCCTTTATGAGATTTAAGTGGCCGAGGATATTGCGAAGCTTAGAAAATACATTTGGAACCAAAAGACGATAATTTTCGTTATCTTCTTGCCTTGCGGATAAAGGTGTCCGATCCGAGTTTGGGGTAAATGGTTCGAAGGGAACGTAGGAAGTATTTAGAGGGTGGAGAAGGGAATATTGGGTAATGGTTAGGTATGAGGATGAAAGGGTAGATTGTGCCGGTGAAAAGAGAAGGGACGGGGGGTTACATATAGGAAATAATCCCCCATTCCCACCCCTACCTGTTGCCATTCCACCTTCCGATTCAGCCGGGATTTTTCAGAGTCGTTCCCACTCCCCTATCGGGTTTGATCCCCTTTCCAGTTTACCTCCTATCACCCGGTTATTGGTTTGTTTACAAACCGGTTAAAATCTTCAATTACAAACCTACGATTGGGGCCCGGAGAACAATTCGAGGTTAACGCTTTTTTTTTGCGGCTTTATTAATTTTTTCCCGTCCCTCTGATAATACTCGCCCAATTCACTTTTCATGTCTCCATTTCATCTTCATTCAATTCCGAGGTTTCATCTGTACCTGCACGGGGGGATTAAATCGCTCAATTAAATAGTCGAAATTCATTCACGAAATTGCTCCCAAAACACCCTCTTTTCACGTTTATTCCTATTAGCACCACACAAATGTTGTTGATTGCTTCAATATTGACCCTGTCACTCCAGAAATATTCTTCTCAATCGTTCGTTCTTCCGTGGTTAGTAGAAACTATTTTAATTACCGCAACTCGTTACAAACTAGACGAAGATGAACCTCAAGACCGGCTATTAAACCAGATAAATTTAATTCACTCTTTAATCTAATTACAGAAAACTTAACATAACCAGAGTGTGTAATTATACTTCATTAGTCTCTCCCTCCCGTCATGCAAAACGGTCATGACGGCCTCACGTGTCTTTAAATGTTTCGCTAAGTGTTTCTTACATATAATAAACAATTCAAAAACTTGAGAAACGTGAATGTTTTCCCAAAAGGTTCGAAAATTCACACTAATTCAAATATTGACCAATCACCACTTCAAACAAAAACTTTCCTCAAGGGTGATGATTACATATTTACAGAAACTTCATCATTCCGATACTTTGAACACAAACATTTTTGACTTGTTGATTAACAATTTTATCATCGAGGATACATAAAAGTTGATCGAACGCCTCCTAACTTAAAAAACTTTGACGTTTTTTGACATTCATATTAATCATCTTTAACACTGAAACACTTCATTTGAGTTTAAAAATTTAAACATATCAATTTACTAAATTTTCACAACTTAAAGCACTATCATCCCTAATGCCTTGTAACCTTCGGATGGTGTAAGCATCACTTTTCTGCATTAAAAAAAAAATCCCTCGGATTTTCAGCATTGTTCCCCTGACAAGGGTTTCTTGATACAGTAAACCCTCGTTTATCCGTCCCTCGTTTAACCGTTCCTTTTTTTTTCAGATTTTTCCTTTAATTCCGTTCAAATGAACGGATAAACGAGGGAGTTAAAAAAATAATGAACGTTGCTTTTTTCATGCTCGATATTCTAGGAAGGTCATTTAGCACCACCCTTATTGTTCTCACCGTCTTTTCGTTATCTCATTTCTCCGAAAAGTTTGTTTACAAAAATGATTTTTATTGCCAGTTTCTATGACTTCTATAGTCTTTCTCGGTTTTTCGAAGGAAAATAATTAAATAATTTATAATTAATAATTTTTTTGCGAAACCGGGAACTCTCAGAAATAATATGTGTGTAATGTACAATTCTCATCTGTCATTCATCAATTTAATTTTTTTTTACTCCCTACATACTTTTGTTTTTAACGAAATAAATGTTTTACATATGAGGCGCTACGGGTACGAAGGGCGAACTCAACAACCGTAGTTTCGAGATATTCGCATTTTAAAGTTTTATGTTACGGGCGAACTCAACAGAAAAGTCATGCCCTGGAATGGGAGAAAGGAGGGGATTATGGACTAGGATGTGGAGTTCGCCCTTCGTACCCGCTCGGATATCGCAATTAGAGCTTTGCCGCATATCGGTTTTTACATATTTAAAGGGGAAAAAAGGGCGAACTCTACCTACATAAAATATGGGTGTATTCACCAAGAGGTCTAGAATCTGAAAATGGAAAAAAAATTTGTCCGATGTTGAGTTCGCCCTTCGTACCCGGAGCGCCTCATATTTATTACCTTTTATTTAACGTTTAGAACCATAAAATGACTACGAAACTTTATAGTTACATCATTTTCGTTGCCAATAAAATTATTAAACTCTCTAAAAAAAAACCCCCTCGATTATCCGTTTTTCGCGTTATCCGCGCTTGGTCGAGAACCAATTAGTACGGATAAACGAGGGTCTACTGTATGTGTAAAAGAGGGCAGAATATTACATTATATAAGGAAACTTCTCTCATGTGCAGACTTCCGCAATTAAAATTTATTCGAGAGCACTTCCGAGTCGTATCGGTACAATGCTGTTGCGAATTGCATAGATCGCAAATTTATAAAAAAAAAAAAAAAGCTGGCCAATACATACCTACTATGTAAAAGTAACCACTTTGTCGTTCTTTCAAATCGAAGTTTCAAAAGCTCAAGGATATGTTAATCTATAACACTGGGTCCTATTCGATTATTAACAATTCACGCGAGTGTAAACCGTTTCCCGTTTATTTGCCTTCACAGGATCGATTAACCTCAATTCTTTGACAATTGCGACCCGTAAACAACAGGAAAGAGGTTTTGATTGTGATAAATACCAAAGGTTCGCATTTAAAAGATTAGTTGGAAAGCCTAATGGAAACAATTGATTATTTAAATTGTATATCATGAGAAGTGATTGCCATATCTAGAGTTAATATGGTAAACGATTTTCCGACTCGACTAATATTCGTCCCCATTGTAATTTAAATTAAACGTAAACGTCGACCCTGTGTCTTCACTAATGTCTTTATTAACTTTTAGCTCACCCACGACGTTTAACTCGGGAGGGTCTAATACGGACCACTGAATTGATTTAAAATTAATTAGTTTGGAGGATAATGGGCCATGAAATGATACGACGACGGTTCTTATAAATACGACTAGAGCGATAGTCTTCAAGAGAGATGGGGTAGGTAGCGGCGAAGGGGGAAGGATAAATAGATAAATAACGGTCCCTTGGCTAAAGGTCCGAATGTACGTTTGTAGTCCTCTGTGAATGAACTTGAGAGGATTACTCGAATTAATTTACTTGTTTTGCACTATAATTAATTGCTTCCGCTCCCACTCGCTAATTTAATTTCACTAAATAAACGTTTTAAACACCGATCGGATTCATCCCACTCACACTAAAAAAAAAGGTTATTCTAAAATTAAATTCTTGAGATGAAGAATTGTTTCAGAATGCGGTCACTTATTTATTTACCAGATGATATTTTTTCTTCCGCGTTTTGGAAAGATTACAAGTCAAACAGCCAGCCGTCACATAGACCATTTATATTTAAAAATTGTGTTAAATTAAAATCAATCTTTCTCCTTCAAAAAATGAAAAGAGTGACAAATAATGAGAGCTAAATTTAGTCAGCGTTTTGTGAAAAAGAAAAGGCGTCAGTCCTCAAAAAATCGTGAGACTAATCCGAGAAAGAGCGAGGGATAAAAAATAGGAAAAGAACGACGTCTCGAGGGGCCAAACGAAGTAAAGTCGTTATGTATCAATCAGACTGATAGTCTTGTATGGGAGGGAATCGGAATCAAATGATGATGATGACAGAAGATGGCCCGAAATTCTTCAGAGCTTGATGATATCAACGTTTCGAGGATAAGAAAGGAAGAGAAGAGCCTAGATATAATTAATAGTCATTGTGATAGTGAAATATTACCTTAATCAATAAAAAGAGGGACGATAGAAAGAAAGGGTAAACCACGCAGAGGACCCTCAAGGCACTACAACAAATACCATCAGAGTTGATGCGATAATTACTCAGGACCTTCGGACATTTAGGTCTCATCCAGGTACAAGTTCAACCCTCACTTACTCCCAATCGCAACCCTCAAACTTATTCTATAAGTCGAAAACCTTTTTTTTCTTACATTCTTAGCAGATGTTACTCAGGGCTAAAATTACGTTTAATATATACCTACGTTTAATGTATACCTTATGGAGCCTTGAGCTCAATTATCTGACTCGAGATATTACAGATTCATTTCCGAACGCTTATTGCACTTTAATGACAATTTAATAATTCTGTGATGTTTTTCAGATCCTTGTTTTTTCCCACCTAAAATTGTTTCCTGTCTTCAAGTAACTACTCCTACTTTGAAATAAAGCTAAAAGTTTTGGTGTACTCTTATCTTAGAATGTTTAAAAAAAAGTACTGGTTTGAAGAGCTTCCAACGAAAACTTCCTTAAAGAGAAGTATCTATATAGGAGGGGGAAGTAAAACGTAGAGGGAAGTTATGGGAGGGGAAGTATAACGGAGTGGGAAGTATATGGGAGAGGGAAGTATAAGTGAGGGGAAGTATATGGGAGGGGGAAGTTTAAGTGAGGGGTAGTATAACAGAGGGTGAAGTATAACGGAGGGGGAAGTATAAGGAAACGAAAGTATAACAGAAGGGGATGTATAAGGGAGGGAAAGTATAAAAGAGAATTTTCCAAGTTTGTTTTTTCGAAAAAGTTTATTTTTGAAAAATTGTCCGAGTTTGGTTTTTTTCCCAAAAATTTTCCGAGTTTTTTTTCCGAAAAATTTTCTAATTTTTTTTTTTCGAAAAAATTTTTAAGTTTTTTTTTTTCGAAAAATTTTCCGGGGTTTTTTTTTTTTGAAAAATTTTTGAAGTTCTTTTTTTCGAAAATTTTTCTAAGTGCCAGGTAGAAATAATGGGCTCTTTGGCCTACGGATGTGCCTCTCGTAATGGGTAGAAGTATAAAATTTCTCCTACTAAAAAAATGATAATTAAAAAGTGGCAATTTTTTTACACCAAAAATTCTTAAAAATATAAGGAGTAATTGATGAAAATTTGGTGAAAATCGGATTAACGGTTCGGCCGCAGCGAATTTTTTAAAATTTCAAACAGACATATCTCGCCATTTTTTTGAAATTCAAAAATCGCCCTCGTTACATTCTTCTTCTCCGACTAAGGAAGATTTTGTGAAAATTTAGTGAAAATCGGTTAGAAACTGTGGCCGTAAACTGCTACGGACGGCGTAACGGCCGGCCGGCACCACAGACAAAGTTGAGATCGGTACAGATCAATATTCGATCTGACCCTCCGGGGTCTGGAAGACCCTTCCCCAAAAACCCGACGTCGAGGGTATCGCAATAACTTCTTTAAGGAAGTTAAAAACAAAGATAATAAAATCTTAGGTGAATAGTGGGCATTTATAGCGCAAAGAAATAGACGAAAATTAATAATAAGTTTATGACGTAGGGGAAAAAATTGGGATTGGTGGTCGGCCAGTATTGTTCGAGCTCTGGTTTAATTGAAAACGTCCTAACGCGAAGGGAATTATAGTGAAGGTAATGAGCCGGAATCGAGTGTGCATTTGATGTTGATTACGTCCGAGAACGGAGCGAATGTGTCGAGAACATTATGGGAATGACTAACCTGATATGTGACAAATTGCTATTTATTGGTTAAACGAGGGCATTTTCCAACCTACCTAGGTCGGAATAAAAAAAAAGACAATTCTTTCACCTTCTTTCCTTAGGGCGAGTAATGATAATTAATATAAGGTAAGATTGTAGGGTGAGAGTGTACGGTAATGATCATCAGTGATTGATCTCTGATCGATTCAGTCTCTATCATTATAATGCTATTAAGATTAGATTAGGCTGGAGGCTTGCCATTAGTTTCCTCTATTGTTGAAGGGACCCTAGAACGGACTTTAAAGATATAAAAAAAGTTACATTACTTGGAATTAAGGCTGGAAGGTAAATCTATGATCTTACATACCTGGTTGAATAAAATGATTTTTTTTTGTAAAAAAATATTCAGGTGTTTTTTGAATAAAGTACCTTCCTATTCTTTTCTTTTACTATTTTAATAAGAAAGTCATTCTTTTTGATGAAAGCGATGAGATAAAAGAAGAAAAAACACTCAGAATACTGGTTTAGCTAAGAATGGTAAAGTTGCGGTAATTAAAATCTTTTAAGTGTTCTTGAGGGTTGTCGTCAATTGTTCAATTGTAGGATAGAGGTCTGCAGGCGGTCTGTGATGAGAAGGGGGCTCGTCGGGGGGGCGAGAGAGAAAAGGGATGGTGTCGAAAGAAGTGTTGTTCTTCTTAGAAGAGGGGTGAAAAGTGAAAAGAGGTGAGGATGGGGGCGGTTTCCTGAAGGGGTGACTCCTCTGGTCACTTGATATTTTCAAGAGGTTTTTAAAAGGGGTATGCTCTGTCTTACCCTCTTCAACAGGTCGATGTCTTCAAAATACCGTATCCACTGCATAATATTTACCCTTTATTAATTATATTTTCTACTTTTTTTTTTAGTAATAATAAAAATTGTATAAGAATTCATCTGAGGATGAGAAATACAGTGAACAGGAATATTTCACGACCGGTTTCGGCTTAGTAAGCCTCATCAGAAGGACCATTTTCGGTTTATTGCTCTCTCAATTTCTTCTGTGATAACTTTGTTCAAGACTGAGGGAAGGTAGGAGGAAAAATTGAGGCGCTCCGGGTACGAAGGGCGAACTCGACAAAACGTAGTTCCGAGATATTCGCATTCTAAAGTTTCGGTTTTTACGTATTTAAAGGGGAAAAAATGGCGAACTCAACATAAAAATTATATGGGTGTATTCACCAAGAGGTCTAGAATCTGAAAATGAAAAAAAAACTGGAGGACCCTTCCCCAAAAACCCGACGTCGTGGGTATCACAATAACTTCTTTAAGGAAGTTAAAAATTTTTTTCCGATGTCGAGTTCGCCCTTCGTACCCGGAGCGCCTCAATTCTTTCCTTCAGCTACCTGCGTCATCTTTCACCCTCCAGTTTTCTTCGCAACACCACCTCTTTCTATGGATAAGCTGTTGAAACCTGCTGAAACCGGTCGTGAAATATTACTGTTTATTGTTTTTCTCATTCTTAGATGTATTTTTATACAATATAATACGTAGAGAACCCTCACTTATAATAAATAAATAAAAAATACGGTCGAATTCCCTCCTTTACAATTTCCGCTTGATTATAAGTTGGGTTTTTTTCTAATTTAAACCGCCCCGAGTATCAGAGAGAATTTTCGTTGGAAAACCTCTTTTGCTTAAAAAAAAAACCTTTGGACACCAGATTAGCCTTACATACAAATTGCTTTTCTACGCCCTTCAATATTAAACATATTCATGTTTTTATTTTAAATCAAGAGAAATATAATCTCTCCGAGGAATAAAAAATAAATAAAACTTCCGTTGTTAGTAGAAAAATTGAGGCGCTCCGGGTACGAAGGGCGAACTCGACATCGGACAAATTTTTTTAACTTCCTTAAAGAAGTTATTGTGATACCCTCGACGTCTCTGGTTTTTTAACCTGGTTTTGGTCTCTGATACCCTCTGGTTTTTGGGGAAGGGTCCTCCAGTGTTTTTTCATTTTCAGATTCTAGACCTCTTGGTGAATACACCCATATAATTTTATGTTGAGTTCGCCATTTTTTCCCCTTTAAGTACGTAAAAACCGAAACTTTAAAATGCGAATATCTCGAAACTACGTTTTGTCGAGTTCGCCCTTCGTACCCGGAGCGCCTCAATTGTGTAGGCTTATTTTGGTGCTGAAGCCGAAATTCGATGGTAGGTAATTGGGGAAAAAAACTTTCGCAATTTTCTATATTGGGACTTCTTTTTGATTTTCTAGAGGTAGGAAGATAGTGCGGAATCTACTGATTCGGTATGTCCCTTAGGAAGAGATGAAAAGGTTCATTTTCTAAGGCGCTACAAGACAAAATCCTAAAAGGGAGTTGATGAGACTCTCCGGATAATATTTGTGTGTTGAGCCCATGGTAGTGGACGCGGAAAGGAAAGGGGGGGTTTGTGATAGGGTGGCAAAGCGGGATCAAAGAGGATGAATCAAAGTAGGGGCTGGACTCTGTCCATTTAGTGGAGTCCAAACATGCTTACAGATCTAAGAGCTAGAAGCAAAGGAGAACATGCATTATTTATTGAGCGATACATACACACCGGGACCCCCCTCCTCCTTTTCGATGCCAAAATTAAACTAGCTCAGGGACACATCCCTTCATTTCTTTATAAATCACATCAACTTCCTAAAAGGAATACCCGCTCTTTTCTAGTACATGATTAATGTTCAATTTTTCTGTATTGAAACTAATATTAACATTTTTGAACGCTTAATCTTTAAAAGAAGAAAAAAATCAATAGAGTCAAAAGATGGGTAAAACGAGACTTTTTTTTTCCTTTTTCTTCTGAAGGTCAGTGAATAGCTTTTGTGTAAACAGTCGGTCATGGATTGAGGAGTGGGACAATGGTCCAAGTCATTAACTGTCTAAGGTTTTTGATGTGCCTGAAGAACTAGGCGGATGTCGAGGAAAGTAGACAATAATGCCTCAGATATTAATGATGATGAGACATTGTTTGTGTCTTTCCTGAACCTTGTTGGGAAACCTCGCTTTCCACCTGACCTCATCAATGCTCAAAAATTCTCTCAAGGCTTGCGTTTAATTGCTATCCGTCGTTGATTTTTTGCCCTCTTCTTTGTCTTCATATTTCTCTTCGATGAAAGTTTTTTTTTTTCGTTGACAATTGTCCTGTGATTTTTATCGATTCCCCAAAACATAAATAAACTTTTTTTTTTTAAGGAAAAATTTATAAGACAATATTTATTATGAAATACCACAGATTATTACTCACTGGCAGATTGTCCTGAGGGTACTGGGGTACCAAAAACACCTTTTCGCTCTCGACAAATAATTTAAACGACGCCAGATAGAATGTTGCAGGAATTTTATCGGACTTTCTCCTTACAAACACCCGTTTTAGGCGTTTTTCACGGTTATTGTCCATGATACATCCGTTTTCATGGTTATCCAGCGATTCTTTCTTACTTTTTGGCGAACTTAAGACCTTGGGAACAATACTGATCATCCAGCGTGTCGCCAAGGTGAAATAGTATTTTAAAATCTTTCTGATGACTATTTTCCTAGAATATAAGGGTAAAAAATACACATCAAAAGAAAGTTATTGAAGCTAATCACAAAGAGATGACGACTTAAAAGAAAATATTCAATTTTCCCACCTTCTGGTTTCTTGCCAGTCTCCTTTCGCCTTCTTCGTCCAAATAAGAGTCAGGCGTTTCTAATAAATAAACTATATTCAGTCAACGGTTGTAAAAATAGAGGTGGGGTATTGATTAAAAAAACGTCTAAAACCGAACTGGTGCGCCCCTGTTATGTCGCATTTCAGTGACAAGTAATTATTTTTTGGAAACGGCTTGTCCCCTCACAATTGTCACCGTGCCAACAAAACCCGACTGGTAAAAAAGAAAATAATAAAATAATTACAGAATTTACGTAGTTTTTTGGAATTCGATAGATGAAGGGAGAAACGAAAAATGAGGACATTCACACGTTTTATGGACGCAGGGCCTTTAAATTTATACGAAGACTATACTTATCTACATAATCAATGGGTAATTAAAATACCGATGTCGTCGCTAATGACAACGTCTGTGCTAGAAACGATGAAATCAATTGGGGGACACGACGTAGACGACGTTTGAAATATTAGTCGAACTTAAAGAGCGTTGAGTACGTGTCTGTTTCGGTCATCACGCTCCTCCAATCCATACATAATCATTCAGTTGTTTACTCGCGAGAGAGAAAAGAAATTTTAATAGCTATTATTAATGAAAATGTTACCGACGACTTCTTACAGCAAATCCATTGGGAAAAAAAAAAGATTTTTCTCGTCCAGAAAACCTGATTATACCTATACAAAAAAATATTTTAACCTACCTCCAGGGTGGGGCCTCAGTTGAAAATAAACGGTCAGATGATAATTTGACCCTAAAAATTCTTGGTCCGTAGTTTGTCCCTCTGAAATCGAAAGTACATTCGCAGTTTGTCCCTCTGAAATCGAAAGTGGATCCCGAGCTGTTATGTTACCCTCTCGAGCATTTAAAGACTCCTCCGCAATTCGGATACAGCCATTTTTCCATCGCGAATTTATAAATTCTCCCAATTTACTATAACCATTAATGAACATCTATGTACAATTTAAATGGGATCAAAAAATGATTTTTTTTTTCTTTTTTGTAAAGCAGTTTGATCTGGTGTTGAAGAAAATCCAATTTTATCATCCTTATGCTGAGCCTAAAAAAGGAGCGAAGCACTACCGCCAGGTATTTAATTAAAAGTTAGCTAATGGAACATATTAAGCTGGTTCCGGTAACTTTCCGCCCTCTTTTCCGTCGAATTCATTGGCCAGAATAATTAATCCAAATTCGTTTACAAATCGAGGAATAAATTTGAGGGAGACGTGGGACCGGTTTTTCGTCTCCCCAACCCCTTGAGACGACCGGAAAATGGAAAACTTGAAAATTTACAATGCCGATTCTTTTGGTTTTAAAAGATGACGCGCTGTGCTCGATCTTAAAGAATTTAAAGAGAGGAAGAGAAAGTGAAGGATCTTTTTCTTCTGTAATGACTGGTAGGCGTTGGCTATGTTTGTATTGATCTTGTGGGATGGAAGCTATGCAAATTGATTTCTTCTTATCTGCATTGGGGGATTAATAATGCAACGAGCCCTTTAAAATGTTTCCATACTAATGCTTGGGTATTGTTAGCAGACTCGCTCTTCTCTCTCGCTCACTCCTCTCTCTTTCTCTTTCACTCCTCCACCCCGCGCCCGTAGGCTATCGCCTTACTTCTACACCACTTCATTCCACCACTACCATTCCCC
This sequence comes from Orius insidiosus, assembly GCA_014119065.1. Taxonomy (NCBI): domain Eukaryota; kingdom Metazoa; phylum Arthropoda; class Insecta; order Hemiptera; family Anthocoridae; genus Orius; species Orius insidiosus. Next base: position 31,414 of record JACGAQ010002491.1, read on the forward strand.
TTCCTTATAATTACACAATACCACAGCCTCCCATGGATTTCCCACACAGCTTCCTATCTGTTTATGTTTAAATATTCCCAACTCCCTCTTATCAACCCCTTTCATTGAAAACATGTGTCTCTGAATCCCCCACCCACCATCAACACTCGAAACCTTTAAAATCGCTCGAAAACAATCAAACTCTGAATTCCAAGAGCGACCATTACAATATTTTTGTATATTTTAAATAAGTAACAGTTTTAAGAAAACAATTTTAATACTTATAATAAAACGATTACTCTCAGCGCGAAAATATGCTATGTATTTCACATATTAAAATTTCAAAAAAAAAAAAATTTTATAAAAAAAAAAAGACAAATTAAAAGTGACAAGAGATGTTCAATAACGAGAAGATAGCTTGGGGCAAATTGGTCCGGAAGTGTCACTCCCTCGAAGAAGAAAAAAATACTTGAAAGGGGTACTTGTAATGTTTTTTGCCGTTTTTTTTTTTTTTTTATCTTTAGTTTCTCAAGATAAGAGTTTAGAGATCAACATTTGAGTTTGGAGAGACAGATGATCGATCTGAAAATGTTATTGCTATGTTTGGGGGTTGGAAATATTGTGAGGAAAGAATTACAATCGACTTCTTAGCCGGGGAAGTAACATATCTCTGTCAAATATGAGGACGTCCCTCTCAAATATCACTCAAAACCCCGACCTTCCCCGTCCTCTTTATCCTACGACGGTCCTTTTCCGTTCAGATATTCATCACTGAAATATTTTGAATGTCAGTCCCCTTCAGAGACGAAACGAAAACAATTTATTGTGAATATGTTATATTTTGTTTGATTTCAAGAATATGAGCGAGGGGATTCACAATACAATTTACCAATGGCATCTTTTTGTTTTTTCAATTTAATCTCCTTTCTACAAACTTCAACAAAATCGCTCACTGCCGATTAGTCTCGATTAGTGAATGTTATAATGAAATCGGGCGATGGTTTTTGTGGTAGTTGGTCTCTATAGACAAGTCAACTTTAACGGGGAAGCCTGGAACTGTTATCAAGCGGCCGTTAGTACCTTCAATCATGCGTCTCGTCGATTTCCGCACGACGCGTCGCGACAGGTTTGATGATTTAAACACGGCAGAGAACAGGTCTTCGATACACCATATACTCCACAGTAGGACTTGTATCGCGTTTTCCAAATGAGGTTTAAAACATCGATTGTGAACGATTATATTCATATAATACTGGGAAGTCTCTCTTACAGGAAACTCATTTATATAACTAAAAGTTTGATCTAATCAACTGAATAAAGGAAAAGATTTATGCGGCGTATTCAATCAACAGGGACTATTTTTATGAATTCGCTTCGTGGGGGACAAAAGATAGCGAAAGAGAATGTGCACTTTCATAAATCTGAAGTGACTTTGACTTTTTTGATTGGCGGCCGTAAAAACAGAAAGCGGTCGGGGATGAAGAACGGGAAGAGTAAAAACCATTCTCGGCCATAGACTATAAGTGATTGGGACCCGGAGTCATTTGCATCCCTCTCGTTTTAAGGAAGAGAGAGAAAGAATATTCTCGGTGAAAAATCGATATGGAAATGGAGTCACATTTGGATGAGCAATATAGGAAGGGCGACAATAGGTTCCCTCTATTGTTAGCCTCTTACAATAAACCAGCCCTCCTTCCACCGCTTCTTGTTTAATGCGAAAACCTGATGCAAACTGTCCAGCCGGAATTGATATCTTCTCCTTTAGTGGCTCATTTTTTTTCTCGAGCATACTGAAAAAATTTAATTTCCATCATTTTATGTGTAAAACACTCTTTGAACTGATGATTTTTTTTTTCAGAGAAAGGTCTACTCCTACACTCAAATCGAGGCGTGTATCTCGCGTTTGGATCGCACGCTCTTCGCTATCAACCGGCTGTCATCCGCCTACTAGGGACTTTTCAACGGGAGTTATGCATAGCTAGGACGAGATAGGAACCTTGGACAATTTCACAGAACAACCTTACAGATGTTACCTGAACGACTTTAAAAAGTCGGAAATATCTCACGATGGGAGACCACGAGTTCATGGTCAAGAGATTTCTCGTTCTGCAAAGGATGAACTGACTGATGTGAAAGATGAATACCTTCCATTTGTCAACAGATACCGAAATATTGTAGTATCTTAGTTTGAACTTTCAATGCTATGGGGCATCAACGGTGGCTTCCCAAAACCCAGAAAAGCTGTTTAGAGCATTGTTTTCGACTCTAGCAGAATTTCTTAAAGCTATATTTCATAAGCTATTTTTCATTCCATCAAAAAGTTTCTATACGTGTATGTGAGTTCTCTCTTTATTTGTTCTGGATGGCTCGAGTCTTTTTCAAGAGGCCGAGGGCATTTATAGAAAGAGTGACAAGTTTCATTTTCAGTCTTGTCCTCGAAACGAAATCGACGTCAATTCAGAGCTTCGTAGTAATTCAGACAGAAAAGAAATGGAGGTAGAACCCGGGCTGAAGAGAAGACGGGGAAGAGGGGAGTAGGGAGGAAAAAAAGTATCTGTCACCGATTTATATTTTTGGGCCGAGTCCCTTTGAAAGCACCGAGTTTGATTGACACTATTCATTAAGGTGGCAAAAACCTCGTCCGCTCATCAAGGCTTTCATACATTATCTTTTTATTTGGTTCAATTCTACGTCCTTGTGGGGGAAAAAATTTTAAATGATATTATTCGCTTTATTTTTATAAAAACGTTATAACCTCATTTTGTTCAATAAATCAAGAAATGCCGAAATGCGGAATTTATCAAAGGGAGCTGTATCTACGCGAAAGTAAATTATAGCTATAAATCTGCTAATACTATTTGGAAGTAAGACCTTGGAGCTGCCGATGACTGTGATCAATATGGGTAAGATATTTATATGTACAATAATTTATATTTCGTTTCCAACCGAGAAAAACAATTAGTAAGTCTTATCTTCTCTTTCCAAGAATTTTTTTTTAATTTAACAAAGTATCCAAAATGGTACAAAGAGAACCTATTTTTAAAAATTTCATCTCGGTCGATTTAAAATCTCTTTGTAGAAATAAAAATCGGTAAAAGAAAAGATCAGTAAATTTGAAGTTGACAGGGAATTGGCTGCAAGCATAAAGCGTACAATTATTTTTACACGACGGAGATCTCAAATAACAAAAATTTGCCCATGGAAATCGGAATCGATCCGATTAATATTAAAATCAAGAGAGTGTAAAATTAATAATAATTACGTGTTGAGATTGCATCTTCTTAGAAAACAATTATGGGTTGTTATCCTTTAATATTTACACAACTGTGAGTGAGGGCGCGGCGGGGAAGAAGCGCGGGCGGGGGCACTTCATGTTTGTGTTTCATGCAGTTATCAGCCTAAGGCAGCAAACGTGAAATTCTTGATTTGTCTATTTCATCAACTTATTATAAATTTAATATTTCTGAGAACTCTGTAAAACTTTATTTTTTATGTCTGTTGTTTTTTTAAAGATTATTATAATTTGTTATTAGTCTTGATGTTTTTACGGTTGCTTACACGTGAGACGCGGTAGAAGGATCAATTTGATATAAGAGGCTTATTATTTTTATAAAAATTCTTGATATCGCAGGGTGGGAAATGTGAGAAGAACAAAGGTAAATATTTCCCGACGTCACATAAATCTACCAGATGTTCAAGAAAGAATCAAACAGAAAAAGAAAGAAAAAAAAAGTAAAAGGCAAAATAAGGACCTGAGGAAGGAACATCGATGCGAATTGTGTCACTATCGGAATCTATTAATTGGGTTAGCGGCATCTCGGTTTCTGCGCCGGAGTTAACTTTTTGCCGGGGCGGTCATGAGAAGAATGCAGCTCCGAGCCTCGACAACTATTACAACTGATACAGAACCCCTTGAAAAAGAAACCTCGTGGAATGGTATTAAATTCTGTCACGGAGGAGTATTAGAAACAAATGGAGCCGACAGGGATACTTGATGATTTGTATGACTGACACCAACCCCCTTTTACCTTTACATGTTTTTCTAATTAATCTCATTACGAAGATGAAGCCTGCAGAATTTCGGAGCGTTACTCGGAATCAGACCAAATAATTGCTTCTCTCCTTTTCACTTAACAAAATGGTTTCGATTTTTTTTTAATTCTTTTTCTTCTTCCTTTAGACTTAATAAAACGTAGGCTTTTTTGGTCCGCTGAAACCTCCACCGTCGTCAGAAAAAAAAACTTATTTCTTCTTTTCAATTTTTATATTGGAAATACACAAAAAGGGTGGCGTCGGTTGGGAGAGCTTAGGAAATATTGAAATTTGTGATGCAACAGGGCGTGTTTACGTGGGATGAGTAAAAAGTGGATTTGGTTTGGTCGGAGGCTGTGAGCAGCATCTCAATTTTCGGCCCTTGGATTGATCCAACACTTGTCAAAACACCGTGAAACCATTATGCTAATTTAACAGTTTCTCCCCCTCCCAGTCATTTTCTTTCCCTACTGTTCATCCACGGATCTTCTTGTTTTTCACTCTTTTCCCCTTCCTTGCACTTTTTTGTTTAGATTGAAAAAAGACAATTACAAAGCGGAAACTGCGAAATCGAATCCGTCCGAAAACGTAGGAAAGGAAGAACGTGTTCGCTAAGTGTTCAAGCCATTCTACTAGGATTACGAACTAGTCCTAAGAGCTTAGTGGAACTACTTACTGAAAGTGAAGACTATTTTTTAAGCGCTAAAAGGCTACGAATCGCGTGGTTAAGTTCTTTATTTCCACATGTGCATACCCAAACCTATACGCATACAAGTTTGAAACTTAATAATAGAAGATGCATATTTGGACACCAACCGATATATCGGAAAATATCTGATGAACCGATATATCGGATGGAAAATATTTGATGAACCGATATATCGGATGGAAAATATCTCATGAACCGATATATCGGATGGAAAATATCTCATGAACCGATATATCGGAAGGAAATATCTGATGAACCGATATCGGAAGGAAATATCAGATGAACTGATATATCGGAAGGAAAATATCTGATGAACTGATATATCGGAAGGAAAATATTGGAAGAACCGATTTATCTATGAACCGATAAAGCTAAAAGGCTACGAATCGCGTGGTTAAGTTCTTTATTTCCACATGGGCATACCAAACCTATATTTGAGGTACGCATACAATTGAAACTTAATAATAGAAGATGCATATTTGGAGCACCAACCTCAGCTGTACATTGTGATTAAAATAAAATAGTGATTCTATTTAGGTCAATGGTCATGCTGTGCAATAAATAAAGTAAAAACATACAGTTTTCCACGTAAATGCGGATTACCTGTCGGACACAGACAAAAATATATACCCAAGGAAAGAAACAACGATTATAATTAGATTCAAACGCCGATATTTCTTCATAACATCCCAGGTTCAGTTGCAACGATATTAGCTTCTAAAAATAAGTGAAGTAATACATTGACGGTTTGCCAAAAAATCTGACAAGCCCCCGTTCTTGAGTAGGTACTTTTTCTTTTTCCCTTTCTCGACTCAATTAAATATCGCCTTTTTGTCCCTAAAATTATAGCTAAAGTTGAACATAGGGAGGCCGGCAATAATTCTTCGTTTGCATGTCGCCTCCGGCAAATTTCTTTTTAGAGTCGCATAAAACTAATTAGATTAAGATTCATTGTCACTGTTTTCTATGATGAATGCTTCGCAGCTTCTAAAGCTTAAAAAGGAAAATTTAAATTTCTTCTCGAATTTCACGGATTGTAGTAACTGATTTTTAAATCGGTAAATTTTAATCCGTTGGATGTAATTTTTAAAGAAAATTTTTCATAGAAAAATAACAAAACGAAAGGGAAAAAAAGGAGGGAGATAAAACTTTAATCCAAGGGAATTGACTCAAGATACGAGTTTGTGAACATTTTAGTTTTACGTAAAAGAGGACAAAGGGATGTTAAATGGATGCGCGAGGGGTCGGAGGGGGTTGACCCCGGCGGCTTTTATGTATCAAATTGTTGCCCCTAGGAAGACGTAGTTGACAACTCCGTTGATAGATGGCGTCGGTACAAGACTTGCACAAGTTACTCGGTACTAGCGTGGCAATACATTAAAGCAGGGTCCGTCACTCTCGCTTTCGCTCCCGTTATTTATCACACTTCGTCAATTCCATTTGTCCAAAAGGCGATGGGCGATTTCGCTTAGCTAACGGCTCAGGTAGGCGCATAAATCAGACGACTCTCCGGACTAACCAAGCTGTTCCTAACTCGTCCCCCCCACCAAACACCATTCCGCCTATAAAAGAGTTATCTACGAAGACAAAAACGTCGGATAATTTACCGAAGAAACTTTCAAACATCGTCTCATTTTTTCATTCAAAAAAGAAAAAAAAATTTACTCCCTTTTTTTCTTAGACCACGTGGTACCTACCCCATAAAATGTGCAGTTAAATCAAGAAAGTACAATGGACAATTAAATAACTACTGTTTTATTTGAAAATAAGTTCAATTAGTAACGTAAATTCGTTAACATTAAAAATTCATTAGAACTCTTTTCATTGTAAATTAGCATTACAAAAGAAGTTTTAAGTCCTGGCTTCACCTAAGCTCAAGAATAAATCTTGCAACTGGAAGCCGCATATCACCTTAACCTTTTGGTTGCAGTTTTATTTTGAGAGATAATTACACTCCTCTACAAATTTTTTTTGAGGAAAATGGATGGAAACGGTATCGCAAAAAAAATTCATAAAGAACAACAATCATGTTGGCCCAACTGTGTATGGAATACCCATTTCCAAAAATTATCTCAGAATAGCTTTCTTTTAGAGAAATTCTCTTTTTGAAACTCTTAATTAATCGATGACATCACAAAAACTCTTTGTCTTTTCAGTTGGCGCACCTTCATGCTTTTATTCTAACGTCCTCTCTTCCCTTATGTGTAGCAGTACATGGTCTCAAGACCTCTGCTGCATCAATGGCTCTGAGTTATGCCTTGTCGCCTAACAAACTAATTTACATACTCATAGGGACGTTGATAAAGACGTCGTTCTTTACAATAAAGTCTCACTGCTTCGTTCATTGTAAGTCATTTTTCTTCTGAAATTTTTTTGGACACTGCTTATGGGCTTCCTCGAAAGGTTTGTAGTATCCACAAACTCACTTCCACAATTTTCGGATCGATAAAAATTGTATGTTTTGAGAAAGATTCCGTAGGAAATAGCTTTACTAAGCTTCACCTTAAGTTTTGCGCTCAGCAACCGTAACGTAATAAACGACGTGACAATAGTGTGTCACGGTGGAGCTACAACATTTAAAATCGAGTTAGCAAAAATAACAAAAAAAATTCCGTCCATTGCTCTCATTAAAAAGAACTGATAAAACCTATATTTTAAATTGAGAATGAATTGATACGTTTATTACAATTTCCTTCTACATGGTTTGAATCTTCCAAGTTGCTGGCCGGGCTGTCACAATGACTTGCACTCTGTTTCTGACATTTCATCCATACTGTCAAGAGCTTCTTCGAAACATCAACAACTGTATTTAATACAATTGCAGAATTCTAAACAGTTGACGGTAATTAGTAAATTGAATGAATAAGAAGGAATAGGACTGGAAAAGGAAAAGAGAAGGGAAGGAGGATTCCCGTTTAGAATTAAGATTAATTGAAACGGCGTATTGAATTTTAACTAAAGGAAGCTGAGCGTTTTGATTTTCCGTCTTTCTTACTTTTTTACCGCCTCTTTCCAACCTTCTTATTCCGAATATAAAAGGGCGGGATGCGATAAATAATATAGAATATTTCCGAGGATAGGGCATTCGGTCCGGAATTCGACGATATGGAGCCATCGATTAAGCCATGAAAGCATTCTCGTCGTGCTTTCATATTTTCATCGGAGGCTATCGCCCAGAAATGGAAATTGGCAAATAAACATTCAAATGCAAACGTCCACTTCAAAATAATTCGAAATTAAATTTTTTTTTCGGACGAATTTTGGAGAAAATGGACCAAATTGCGGCCGTAAGGCGTCCTGAAAAAGGACTGGTTCCGAATATCAAACTTCTCATAAAAAGGATTTATTTTTCGATTTGAACATTTTTGAAATATTTTTATCTTGATTATGTTAATATTTCATTTTCAGGCATTTGCGGTTAAATTATTGGATACGGAGTCCCGGCGACGGCTTTTTATTCACCTGGAGACGCGAGACACCCGACTAATTGCAAACAACTCCTCGGATATTTTCAGAGCTCCTCCCTTTCAAATGCTGCACTCTACAGGTTCTCTACAACACTAACAATTCGACGGCTCCCCCTACAAATCTTACTCACCGGCGATATTATTTTCAAAATTGCTTGCATTTCTTTAATTAATAAAAATCCACTTAAAAACTGAATGCAAATCTCTAAAAATTTTATTATCCAAAAATTATAAATTTCTCTCTAAAAATTATTATTGATTTTTCTATCTGTCTGTATTATTATTGTTTTCTAGCTGATGAAGTTCGCTATGCTGTAAGTCGGATGGTTTTTTTTTAGACTATTTCCTCTATAAAATTTTGAGAGTCTGAAGAGGTTGACACAAATATCTTAGAAAAAAGTTGAATAACGATAAAAAGAAGAGAGAAAAAAGAAGTCGCTTAATGTCCAATACCTGGAAAGATTTTTCAAAGAAAATATCGAGGAGCAAGTGTCGAGGTAATTGTGCAAGTCATGGGATGCAAGATGTGTGGCCGCGCCACTTAGAGCGAGACTGCGACGCCGGCTCCTTTGAGTAGAAAGTATATCAGGTCTAAAAGGTGATGCCGGGGGGATCTGTAATGGGCGATAATGTGTTTACCCAAGTCTCCGGCCCATTTGTCATCGGCCAACTCGTTGTTATTAGGGATAAGGCTGAAGGGGGGAGGTGGGAAAAAAGAAGCGGCGAGGAGTGAGGGCGGTCACGACTTTCTGTCAATCTCAATTTTAAACTCATCAAGGAAGCTCTTTGTCGCGACGATCGGCGAC